>JAJMCV010000136.1:82464-242330 GCA_030573195.1 Nothofagozyma chilensis
GGATATTGGAGTTATTGCAATTTTTTTCTTTTTAATCCTTTTCTTTTTAGTCCTTATGATACTGAATCTTTTATAGCAGTGAAGAAGAGGTCGTGTGTTTACCATCATATACAACATACAAGGTAAAAAAGGAGTCAAAAATGGTGGTAATTTTGATTTTAAAAATGATTGGGAAACTACGAAATAAGAAGGATCATTTTAATATAATTTAACACCTCCTTCCCTTCATTTATCTGTCTCCTATCTCCCATCTATATCCGGTAATTGCACATAATACGGTAATCACACACCCAAAATTATTTTACGCACCTTGAAAAATTCACCTGCGATGAGATGAAGCAGCAGAAGACCAGAGGAATAAATCGAGAAGAGGTCTGGTTGTGATAGATTTGAGGACATATTGTAGAAATTTTCACTAAAATGGCAAAAAGAAAGAACAACAGAGCTGTTGAGACGAAGAGAAAGAAGGCCAAACAGGACCAGGATGCCAGACTCTCGACCGGACTATTTGCAGCCTCTGGATACGATGATGAGGAGCCATCTGAGCCGGAAACAAACGATTGGGAGAATGATGAACAGGATTACGAATTGAAGCCAAGAGAGGTTGTTGATGAACATGTAAAACTCGTAGAAGGGTTGCCTATAAAGACGGCAGATGGTCGTATAGAGCGAGTGGTCAACAAGATCAAGATCAAGCAAAAGGAGGAAGAGGAAGAGGAGGCCGAAATAGAGGAAAAGCCCGAGGAAATGGAACCCGAATCGGAAGGGTATTCTGAGGACGAGAATGCTGATGCTAATGACGGGTTGACCCCCCAGGAGAAATTGGTGATGCTCAAAGAGGAGATCGCGGGATTGGTTGAAAAATTGATAGAAGAGCCCGAGGAAAACACCGCCGCCCTCACTAGATTGAGGAAGATGTCGGAGTCGAAGAACGAGACCACCCAGAAATTGGCTCTTTTGGCGCTTGTTCCCGCCTTCAAGGCCATAGCTCCAGGCTACAGAATCAGAGCCTTGACTGACACCGAGAAAAGAGAAAAGGTGTCGAGAGACATCCAGAAGTTGAGAAACTTCGAGCAGAATTTGGCTGTAAATTACAAAAATTACATTGACTTGTTGACCACATTGGCCAGAATTTCCACCACCACGCAAAAGGCCACCCCCTACCAGATCCAGGTGGGAAGAATGGCTGTTATGGCTGCCATTGAATTGGCCACCTCTTTGAGACATTTCAATTGTCGTTCAGAGATATTCACCATCTTGATAAGAAGATTGAACAGATTACCTTCCGACGAGGGTGATCGTAAGGTTTTCACCAAATGTATAACTACGTTAGAAGAGTTATTGAACGATGATGAGACCTCGGGAGAGATGTCCTTGGAAATTGTGAGAATCATGGCCAAGACCCTCAAGGACAAAAAGTTCCGTGTGGACGAGAGTGTCTTGAACATTCTTTTGTCGTTGCTTATCTTGACCGATTATGATCCAAACAACAACAAAGATGACGACAAGCCTAAATTGAAGAAGAAGGACCGTGTGCATCTCTCCAAGAAGGAGAGAAAACAAAGAAAAGAGAACAAAGAAATAGAGGAAGAGCTCAGAAAGGCCGAACAGGCCGTCACTGCTGAGGAGAGAGAAAAGAACCAGGCCCAGATCTTAAAGACCTTGTTGACCATCTATCTTCAGATCCTCAAAGAAAGACCCGATTATCTTATGGCTGCCGTTTTGGAAGGGATTTCCAAGTACGGTAACATGGTCAATATCGAGCTTTTGAGTGATTTCTTGGAGATTCTCAGAGAAATCATCCAAGATCTTCAGACCCAAGATGACTCCTTCATCAGCTACAATGAAATTAGACAGATTTTGTTGTGTATTGTCACCTCGTTCGAGTTGGTTTCAAGCCATCAACAATTGAAATTGCCTATTGATTTGTCTCAATTCATAGACTCCTTATATTACATTCTTCCTTATTTATCGTTTGACGCTGACATCGAATTCTCTCACAAATCTTTGAGATTGCAAGATCCTTTATCGACTGTGGACGAGGACTTCAAACCATCGGTGAATGTTTCTACCAAGGTTGAATTGTTATTGAAGTCTTTGGACAAGATCTTTTTCAAGTCTAAGCTGGGAACCAAAATCAGATACTCAGCTTTCACCAAGAGAATTTACACCTCTATGCTTCAAACACCTGAAAAATCCTCCATTGCCTTATTGAAGTTTGTCGATAAGTTGATGGCCAGAAATGCCGAGATCTCTGGTTTGTATTCGACCGAAGATAGAATCAACAATGGTGTGTTCCATTTAGAAACCGATGAATTGGAAAGATCAAATCCAAATGCTGCTACATTATGGGAGAATGTGTTGTTGAATAACCATTATTGTCCAACTATTGCTCATAGTTCAAGAGCGTTGTTCAACAAATCAAAGGGTACAACCAGCCAATAAAAATTGCATGTATATTAATAGAAGGGTAAAGTATCAGATGTAGCAAGAATGATGATGGTATCGACAGAGTTGGAAAAAATATGTAACTAGAGATACGTTAACAACTGGTATAATAAAACTTTTATTGTACATAAACCACAATATTAAATCACCTGAAATCTCTGAGTCACATTAAAGACCAGGCCCTGCGTACATTGGAGAGGTGATTATAGGGAAGCAGGAGTGTGTCATATATTCCCTTATTTATCATCCCAATCCCCATGCTATTAAACAAAAAAAATCTATCCAAACACCATATAATCTCCTTTTCACTTTTTTTGCTTATTAAATCAGAAAACATTCGAGCCCTTCTTCTTCTTCTTGTTTTTTTTCAGTTTCTTGTTCTTACGAGTCTGATTTGTGTTTTCCAATAATGGAGCATCTTCATTGGAGCCCTCACTCTCTGTACTTATTCCCTCTGAATGTGAGATCGAGTGATAATTCACCAAATACGTAGGTGGGTCTGAATCTGGTGTACCCTTTTGTATTAAAGGAGTCGCTTCATCCACAATTTCCTTCTGATGTCCGTCTACAATTACATGACTCGAAGAGCCCACCCAACCGAAGAAATCCTCTTCACTTTCGGGATAATCTGGAGGTAATACCTCCCCCTTATCCAAAACCACCTCCCCCTTCTTTATCGCATCCTTGTCGTAGACCGGGGGAGCGCCAATGTTCCCATTAAGATTGTTATTTGTGACAAACCCCCATTTCTTCACGTTTGCCTCGATGAAAACGAAACCCGACTGGCCAATGTTGACCTGAACCGTGCAATTTCCAACGGCTCCGATGGCAGGATACAAGTCTAATCTGACGTTTTTTACAATGTCCATCACCTTATGGCCATTATGGGTGATGAAAATGGTTCCGATTTGATATTTGTAGCCTATGCCAATGACGTCGGATTGTTGCAATTGCGGCAAGAGAATGGCCTTCGAGTCGAATGAAGGGTTATTGATCCGAAGATTACCGTTGGTTTCTATTCCAATAGAGAAATCGCTGTAGCCCGGGGCTGCGAACGAGGGATATGGCTTGGTGACCAAACCAATGGCCACGAGGTCGGTGAGCGGGTTGAATTCGAACAATTTCGTCTCGAAATAGATGGTGTCGATGAGTCTGTTTTTCACCGGAAGCGAGTAATTCAACACCGAGGTGACATATTCGTCGTAATTGTCGTCTGTGGTGGAGGCGGCATTATGGATGAATTTGAGCTCGGTCTTGTCTTCGATGATGTAACGTGGCTGCAAGAAGTCGTCCGCGTAATTCTCGAACAGAAAGGCGTTGATTCCGCGCTCCTTGATCACCAACTCCGTGGTGGCATTGTAGGAATCACCGAGCGGTTGGAGATTGGCGGGGTTCAACTGCTGGAAAGTGCCCAATCTTTGGTAGAAAAAGCGCTGTTTCGGGGTGAGATCGGGGTCCGACACCAAGATCTGGGCCTCGAGATCGTATTGGTATTGGCTGGGCACGTTGAAGTTGTGTCTGGTGAGGGTTGGCTTGGAGATTTTGCGTAAGAGCACGCAGCAGAGGATGATAATGGACACTATGGAGGCACAAACGATGGACATGAGGAGCACGATTGGGGGCGACGGTTCGAGGTCATCGAAATCGAGTAGTAGCATTTTTGTGGGGAGTTTTGTGGGCGCAGTGGTGGTGGAGTGGTGGTGAGTTTATCGTTTAAGTAGTTGAGCTAGTTGTCTTATCTGATCTGCAAGAACCGGTGGGGCGGTGTGCCGAATCCGGGGATGTGGTGGTAGTGGTGGTGGTGGATGGTGATGTGATGGGGTATTTATTAGGGGAGTATACTTAGATATGAAGTGAGTATACTTAGATATGAAGTGAGTTACTGAAGAAATTAAATAAATTGTGTGGCGTCTTATTTTTGGCAGTAATGTGTACGTGTGCCGAATCCGGGGATGTAGTGTATACGTGGTTATGGTGGTGAGTTTCTTGACATTGGTACAACAACCAAGATTTGCTCGATAACGACTTATGCATGGGTAACAAGATCCCAAGAGTCAGAGATGAAGAATATTACGATTTTGTCGAGGTCCTCAAGAAGAACTTCGGTTGGCGGCGTAATGGTGGTGGTGTCGTATTTACATGTGAGTCGTAATGAAGTGTGTGTGTGTGTGGTGCTATACAAATTAAAAGAATTAGAGATTTAATGCTCGTTGGATGTGAGAAATGTGGTGAGGTTCGTGAGCCGAATCCAGGTATGTAGTAAGGTGGGTTTAGTGTGTGCATGGTTTGTGGTGATGGGATAGTGTGGTGTAGTATTGATTAGTGGAGAATCATCGTTTCGCTTTTGAGTTTCTGAGTAAATTAAAAAAATTAGAAATTCACTTATTTTAGGCAGTTTGAAATGTGGTGTATCCGCTACGGTGGTGGGTAATTGGACGTTTGATGTGATAGTGGAGTATTTATTAAGCGGTGTGTATTCAGGCAACTTCTGAGATATTGAATAAGTTAACAAAATAGAAATCCACTCAATTTTGGCAATGCGAAATGTGGTGAGCTTTGTGAACTGAACCCAGGGGTGTGGTGTATATGGCGTGTAGCTGGCAGTGGAGTATTTATATTTTTTTTTATGTGATTGATTTTTTATAATAAACCTATAGACCGAATAGATCCAGTCTAGTTGATTTATGGTGGTTCTAGTGCAATATGTGGTGAGGTACGAGTCGAATCCAGGTTCACCTTGGTCATATTATTGATGATCGTTAAATAAAAAATACTCCATTTCGCATGTCTTTGTCAGATACAAATTAAAATATACAAAGATATTCGGAAGAATAAATATAACTATTCCATTTCTACATCTTGCCGGTAGCCTACAATATATCATTCTGCATTAATCATTTCTCGTATTCTTGCATCTCTGCTATTTTCGGATATTTAGAGTGGTCTAGTTTATCGTTATCTATCATTCTGAATCTCTGATCTCTAGAATTGCTGAATGTTTATAAATCTACCGAACATTCACATCATCATCATCACACTCACCACCATCACCATAATTATCACACTCACCACCATCGACATTAACTCTCACACACACAAAACACACCACACTAACTACACTCACAACACTCACAACACTCACCCACCCACTCGTCTCTTCAACTCAACCAAACTCTCCAAATACCCATTAACCCCCACTATCTCGTCATTCCACCCCCCAAACGTCGCACGGTACTTCCCACTCAACTTGATCACAAAATCGATCAATTTAACATATCTCAATTGATCCTCGTGATACTCAGAATTGGCGCGTTCTAGCCGCTCCAACAGATCCCTCGTCGCCTGGATCTTACCCATATGAAACCCGATGATATCCTCTCGGAGATAATTCACCAACTTGTTCAAACAACTCTCGTATTGCTGGATCAACCGCACCATCTCGCTGTTCTTGTATTTCTGCTGCTCGAGCTGTCTTTGGAGCTTTATGTTCTGTATATACAATTGGGTCACACGGTCGGTATTGTGCGGGACGTCGGCCAATTCCGAATCAGAGAGGATTACCGAGTTTAAATTGTATTTGTCGTTAAGAAAGTCATATAAAATATCCGGCTTCAAGGGCTGTTGCAATTGGAAATCATCGATCTTGGCGATTAATTCGTCAAGATTGCCGCTATTTCCCTTTAAAGCAGCCGAAAGCTCCTGGACCGTCAGAATCAAATAGCTGAGGTTTTCCGTTTGTAGGAGAAAATTCTGTTGGCTCATAATCGGCTATTAAGTTGTGATCTGTGGGTTATTGACAGCTATAAATGTTATCTATATAGCGTCGTGGGAAAACCGTGTTCCATAGGACGGGCATACGAAACACGAATATTGGCCGTTAGGCCGAAATGAACGTTTATTATAATGAATAGTTTTCTTTTAAACGTGAGATGCTATTTAATGGCAAAAAGGAATATATATTTCTATTCTATGTTGTTCTAAATAAACTCAAAAATGCACCACTTGACCCACCTTCGGATCAGATGATGCGTTCAAATCAATCGTCTAATACCCCAAAATATACAAGTTTGAAGACACAAATGTTCCATATAATGAATGATTTTATCCATCTAAAAGGATTGTACGAAAAACCACGTCTTCACCATTGGACCCACCTTCGGATCACACCCGGATGCTCCCCAACATCCGCAGCCATCGTCTATTCTCATTCCAACCACCAACATCATTAAACGTTCCACTCATCACACACCACTCTCATTGAACACTCCACTCTCTTGACCTTACCACCACCACACACACACCACACACACCGTCGTTCCCACCAAACAGATCCTCGCAAATTGCAATTACACACCCCTCGTTCCGTCGTTTAGCTGCAGGAAACCGTAGAATTTTCACAGTGTGTTGTTTATCGTATCAGCTGTTTACACAGACAAACATTAATTGTCGCTATAATTGAAGCCATTCTGCTGTTCGGGTCGGATTTTTTAGCTCGTTAGATAGAACATCGTAATGGCCAACGTCACCGCTAACATCCAGCAATTGGACTTTGCGTCCAAACTCGCCAACATCGATTATATCGAGCTTTATAACGGACTTTCGTGGTGGAAGGTTCTTTCGACCGCCATTTGCGTCGGTCTTGTCTATGATCAAGTGATGTATAAGATCAGAAAGGGCGGTATTGCCGGTCCAGATTTCAAGGTTTGGCCTGTAATTGGCCCGTTTTTGGAGTCGTTGGACCCCAAATTCGAGGAATACAAGGCCAAATGGGACTCGGGTCCGTTATCATGTGTGTCGATTTTCCACAAATTCGTGGTCATTGCCTCGACGAGGGACTTGGCCAGAAAGATCCTCGCATCGCCCGCTTATGTCAAGCCGTGTGTTGTTGACGCTGCCTTCAAGATCTTGAGACCCACCAACTGGGTGTTTCTCGACGGGAAGGCCCATGTTGATTATAGAAGGGGGTTGAACGGGCTTTTCACGAAAAAGGCCTTGGAGATTTATATTCCCGCCCAAGAGAAGTTGATGGACGTTTATTTGAAGAAATTTATCGAACTCGGAAAGAAGGGAGAACAGCAATTCTTCCCGGAATTCAGAGAGTTGATGTGTGCCATCTCCTTGATCACCTTCTGTGGCGAATATATCACCGAGGAACAGGTCCATATGATCACCGAAAATTATTATAGAGTCACCGCTGCCTTGGAATTGGTCAACTTCCCCATCATCATCCCCTACACCAAGACCTGGTACGGAAAGAAGATTGCCCACGAGACCATGAAGATCTTTGAAGGTTGTGCCCAAATGGCCAAGGACCACATGGCCACCGGAGCCCAGCCAAAATCTGTCATGGATGAATGGATCACCTTGATGAACGAGGCCAGAGAGAAGAAATCGCAAGACCCCGATGCCAAGTTATTGGTGAGAGAATTCTCCAATAAGGAGATTTCCGAAGCCATTTTCACCTTCCTTTTCGCCTCCCAAGATGCCTCGTCTTCCTTATGTTGTTGGTTATTCCAGATTGTAGCTGATCGTCCAGATGTGTTGGAAAAGGTCAGAGAAGAACAAATGCGTGTCAGAAACGGCGATGCCCATGCCAGATTGAACGGTGAATTAATAGAAAAAATGACTTACACTAACATGGTGGTCAAGGAGACTTTACGTTACAGACCACCGGTCCTCATGGTTCCATACGTTGTCAAGAAATCCTTCCCCGTGGCCGATAATTACACCGTTCCAAAGGGAAGTATGGTGATCCCAACCTTGTACCCAGCATTGCATGATCCTGAGGCATACGAAAACCCAGACGAATTTATCCCAGAAAGATGGACTGCCGGTAGTCCAGCCAACGAAGCCAAGAAGAATTGGTTGGTGTTCGGCACTGGACCCCACGTCTGTCTCGGTCAAACCTACGTCATGATGATGTTCACTGGTTTATTGGGAAAATACGCTCTTTTCTCCGATTTCAAGCATCATGTCACTGAACTTTCAGAGGAAATCAAGGTGTTTGCCACCATCTTCCCAAAGGATGATTTGATCTTGCAATTCTCTGAAAGAGATCCTCTTTCTGCTTAGAATTAATTTCGTGTTACATTATATATTATACATTTATTTGCGTAGGGATTTCTACATATCATCAGCCATTATGTCGTATATTAAGTAATAGCCATCTATAGAAATAGATGAACTTTATAAAAAAAAGTTAAATCTCTTTGTAAAGCTTGTCATCTTTATACAAGGACAATGCTAATCGTCTCTGTATTGTTAGAATTGACAATTTAAGATGAATGTTAATTTGTGCAGGAAGAGAATATGGTGGGTATATAGTTTTTTTTAATACACGAGTTTCCATTTTCTGCAGAAATAATTTATTTTTAATTTCCAATTACCAATTACAGAAGAGCAGAATATAAGAGAAGAGCTAAGAAAGTGTAGCAGAATATAAGAAGAACTGAGAAAGTATAGACATAAAATATAGAGAAAATATGAACAGAGAGAGAGGAACAGAATATCATCAATAGCTAAAAAGAGAAAGTGATACAAAGGATTTATAAATAATCCGAGTTCCTTAATTAATGTATAAGTGAGAAAAATGAAAAAAATAAAAGAGTGATTTTGCCCAGGATCGAACTGGGGACGTTCTCCGTGTTAAGGAGATGCCATAACCAACTAGACCACAAAACCGCTCATGTCCCCAAAATGCGTCTGTTTGTTAAGAGTATGTAGCAGGAGTTATGATTCCGCTTTTCCAGCTCGTCTGACCATTTAATGAGGTGAAACTCATCTATTATAATAAACTACCATCTTTACATAATATATCAAAATAATGAACAGAAACTATGACTGTAGCCGTCCATTCTCCGACCCATAATTGTGCACCGGGTAACCTCTCTAACGGCGACCGGCCAGTCTCAATTTTTCACATACAGATCATTATCTGAGATAAAACGGGCATTTATTTGAAGGAGAAAAGAGTGTAGAGGCCTCATATTCATCAGCCCAATAGTAATCATGCCTAGAATCAAGTCTGTCGACGCCTTTATCGAGAGATCTCTCAGCTTATTGGAGGCCCATCCGGAAACCGTAAGTAATGTTCGTTGAAAGGGTCCAGAACGATAATATTAACAAGATAGACGGTGTCAATAACTTATGGAGACAATCTCAAAAAGATCAAGAAGGAGGCCAATCCCGACGAAAGCTCCCGCATCAGTAATAATTTCGTTTCGTTCAAGACATATGACCCAACGTCCGGTGCATGCTACAAGATCATAGTGTACAAAACGAAGGAATTGTCGAGAATGTTGACGTTTTTGGGGCCAAGAGGCGTCCAGGCGACCAAGACCAGAAAGGCAGCCGATTCAGATGACCAACCTAAGAAAAAACAAAAAACCGAGTCTTATATCGAGCACAAGACTGGTTTATCCAGCATAATGACCAATAACGAATTTGTAGAAGAGGAGGAGGTTGTAGAAAGCAAGACGGAGTCTATTAATGCCACTCCAGAGCCTACGAGTTCGAAACCCGCTCCAACTGGTATCTCTGGTAAGGCCAAGAAGGGGAAGAAGAAGGGAAAGAAATGAGTAGATAATGAATGTGTATAATAGGATTGTGTAGTGGGATGTAGTGTAGTGTAGCAGTGTGGTGATGTAGTAGTGTCGTTGTGTGGTATTATAGCTAGTAGTTGTGTGGTGATATGGTTAGTAGTTGTGTGGTGATGCAGTTAGTAGGTGGTGTAATTAGCGTGCAGTGTCTCCTATCAGAAGTTAGAGTCGTAGGCAAACCACTCAAGAGAAAAGGTATAATGGTCTTTATTCTTTTATTAGCTTTCTATTACTGTTCATCTTATCTTGAAGTCTCCATCAATTATGAAAAAAAAAGGAAAAAACTCCAACACCTTAATAATCACCTATATAATATAATCACCTCTATAATATAACCACACCTATTATATAACCACATCGACAATATAACCACTACCACACAACCACTACTCGACTCCTCCATCATCCCGTGACATTCCCGGCTAACATTGACAGCGCGACGGGACGATCTTCCCGGGCTCACAACCCCAATCCCGGGAAAACAAATTTCAACCATAATAATCCCACAACTACAAGGGTCTGTTACTCCAAACGACTCGTTAAACGGGAATTAGAGGGTTTGAAAACATAATAGAACGACATATTTCCACCATATAATTTTCTGCTGCCATACTCACCTTCTTTAGACACGACAAATCACCATATTGAAGCATGAATTACGCCCATCTAGATCCGGAATCTAGATTAACGAACTTCATAGAAGATGTACAGAACGATTATAACGACCCGGAATACAATATACACCATTCCACCAGTTCACGGTCCTCACGTGCGGGTCTGAAGACCAACACTAGCGATCTAGAACAAGACACAGCAGAAACATCGACACTGGCGAAAAATGGGCCTATCAGGTCCAAATGGAGACGGAGAATGTCTGTGACGAAACGGGCGCTTGTGAAATACTCCAAGTTTATTGGTCCGGGAATCATGGTTTCGGTGGCCTATATGGACCCAGGCAATTACTCCACGGCTGTTGCGGGCGGAGCAGCCCATCAATACAAGTTGCTTTTCTCGGTGCTTTTGGCCAACATGCTCGCGGTGTTTCTACAAGTGTTGTGTGCCAAATTGGGGGCCGTCACGGGTTTGGATTTGGCGCAAAATTGTCGTGAACATTTGCCCAAGAAATTGAACATCACCATTTATGTGTTGGCGGAAATCGCCATCATTGCCACGGATTTGGCAGAGGTGGTGGGAACTGCCATCTCGCTCAACATCATCTTCGGCATTCCGTTGATTTTTGGCGTCATCTTGACCGTCATTGACGTTCTCATCGTTCTTATGGCCTACAGACCCAACGGACCCTTGATCATCGTGCGAATCTTCGAGGGCTTCGTTTCGCTCTTGGTGTTTGCCACAGTCATCTGTTTTGCAATCGAGCTCTATCAAGTGCGGGAATCCATCAACACCTCGGATGTGATGACCGGTTTCTTGCCCTCCAAAGAGGTGGTGGTTGGTGACGGATTATGGCTATCTTTGGCCATCTTGGGTGCCACCGTGATGCCACATTCCTTGTATCTTGGCTCTGGCTTGGTCCAACCACGTTTGAAGGATTACGACTTGAAACACGGAAATTACGTCCCTGATGATGACCAAGATGAGATCTATAGACCCTCTATCCACGCCATCAACGATACCATGTTGTTCACCATTATTGAATTGGTGATTTCGCTCTTCACGGTGGCTTTATTTGTCAATGCGGCCATTTTGATTGTCGCTGGTGCCACTCTTAGTGGCAGTGAGGACAGTAAGGGAGCTGATCTTTTCACCATCTACAACTTGTTGACCACCCATCTCTCAAAGACAGCGGGAATGGTATTTGCCTTGGCTTTGTTGTGTTCGGGCCAATCGGCCGGTGTGGTTTGCACCTTGTCGGGTCAGATGGTCAGTGAGGGGTTCTTACATTGGAAATTGCCTCCTGCCTTGAGAAGATTGTTGACCAGAGCCGTGGCCATCACTCCATGTCTTATTTTGGTGCTTGTTGCGGGAAGAAAGGGTTTGGCTGGCGCACTTAATGCCTCGCAAGTTGTATTGAGTTTATTATTGCCCATTGTAAGCGCACCGTTGATTTATTTCACTTGTTCCAAAAAGATCATGAGCGTTGCCTTGAACCCAACTCGTTCTGGGCAAAGAGACATCCATTTGCGCAATTTGAATGCAGATGGTGAAGAATTAACTACATTGATCGACGGTAATGAGGATGAAGACGATGATTTACTCACTTATTCGACAGCCTCAGGCTATAAAGACATGAGTAATGGGCCAATCACCCTGTTTTTTGCCATTTTAGTTTGGAGTTTCATTACATTGTTGAATGCTTATTTGATGGTCAATTTTGCTTTGGGAAAGGAGGTGCCTTTATAAGATGGAAAGTATAGAAACAAAAGTTTAGCATATAATTCATATTGACATTGTTTTCATATTGATACTTAAATATATAGATATATGTCATTCTGTGTAGCATGGGATTCAGAGGTGCTAAAAGCTCAGGGAGAGGTGAGAGAAAATACACATTAGAAGTGTGTTCATATAACTTTTTAAATGTGTTATATGGTTAGATGAAAAACAGCCAAAGATTTCAGTTTAAGCCTTTGCTGATTCATAGTGATGACAGAATCACACATCTAGAATACCCCACAGGAGCATTAGTGCCTGATAGAAACTCAAGATAATTTGTCCTTGAAGAAACTCGAGGATGAAATTAAACTTGTAGAAGATCGCATATTACATATATCTAATGTAGGAGCAATATGGCATATCTATACATTTTGCAACATTATTGGGCCACACACTATCCTTTATGAAGAAGGACCTTTTATACCAATTAAAAGTCATTGATGGGTTAAAAGAGACTATAATGTTACCAGTCAAAAGTATGTTAATTTATAAAAATATTAAAGAGGATGTTGTAATTCCGAGTTGGAATTGGAAGTGATAGAGGAGGAGCTAGGAGTTAGTATATCTAGTACAATTTAACATTTGTGGACAATTCAACGACATCGACTATTTAAAGCGAAATAGTCAACATGAAATTGTATTAACAGCTTTAATTCTCATCTTCAACGTCTAAATACTCTCCGTATACACCATCACCCCGTACATCGGAACGTCGCCGTCACACTACCAAGATTGTAATCGGCACGACACTAATGTCGCATTGAAGAGATCAACATCTTGTATAAAGTATTTCACGATATTACGAGTACGAGCGAGACCAGCAATATGGATGAGTCTGATGATGAATATGTGGGCGGAGAGTCGGTCGAGAAGAATGCTGTAAAAGTGGATATTGGTGTTTCTGGACGGACGAGACGGAAAACCGATGGTCCCAAGAGAAAGGCAGGAGGACCCATTAGCGAGTTGAAGGGGAATAATGGTGGATATTCGTGGGAAGATGAATACCAGAGAAGTTGGGATATAGTTAAGGAAGACGATGGTGGTTCTCTAGAAGGAATTGTTTCCAGTTTGCTCGAGGCCAGAAAGAAGCGGATTATGAAGAATGTGACACCGTTCCAAAGAGGTATTATACGGACATTGATTCTTGTAATAGACGCTTCCAATGCCATGGCGGAGAAGGATATGAGACCCAACAGATATAGTCTAACGCTTTCGTACGCCATAGACTTCATAGGCGAGTTTTTCGACCAAAACCCGATCTCTCAATTAGGAATAATCGTAATGAAAAACGGTATAGCGCAATTAATCAGCGAAGTGAGTGGAAACCCCCATGATCATATAGAGGCATTGAAGTCGATCCGAAAATCGGAGCCCAAGGGAGACCCCAGTTTGCAGAATGCCTTGGAAATGGCCAGAGGGCTCTTATTACATGTAGCCTCGCATTGCACGAGAGAAGTTTTAATTATGTTTGGATCCTTGTTATCGTCGGATCCCGGGGATATTCACAAAACAATCAAAAGTCTTGTAGAAGATAAGGTGAGAGTCAGGGTGATTGGATTGGCGGCCCAAGTCGCCATTTGCAAAGAGTTATGTATGAAGACGAATCATAACGACGAAAGTGCATACGGAGTCATCTTGAACGAGGTTCATTTCAAGGAGCTTCTCATGGAGGCAGTGACTCCATTGGCATTCACTTCTAAAATCTCCGAGGCCGAGAAAGGTTTCACATTGGTCAAAATGGGGTTCCCTTCGAGAATTAGTGAATCAACGCCGACATTCTGTTCTTGTCACTCGAAGTTGGTTTATGGG
The DNA here is from genome assembly GCA_030573195.1 of Nothofagozyma chilensis. NCBI lineage: Eukaryota > Fungi > Ascomycota > Pichiomycetes > Serinales > Cephaloascaceae > Nothofagozyma > Nothofagozyma chilensis. The sequence continues at coordinate 96,714 of JAJMCV010000136.1, forward strand.
GGATATGTGTGTCCAAATTGCAAAGCCAAGGTGTGTTCTTTGCCAACGGTTTGTCCTTGTTGTAGTTTGATGTTGATTCTATCAACCCATTTGGCCAGATCTTATCATCATTTGTTTCCGTTGAAGTCCTTTGACGAAGTTCCTGTGCTGGAGTCATATGAATCGTCCAATTGCTTTGGATGCCAAAGATCGTTCCCTGAAGGTGTCTCCGAGGTTTCTTCACACACAAGGAAGAAAATGGAGAACATAACCAGCTCCAGATATAAATGTAAGGATTGCAAACAGGACTTCTGTATTGATTGCGATGTATTTATTCACGAAGTGTTACAGAATTGTCCTGGTTGTGAGTCCAATTTAAAAAGAAAAAAGAAGACTTTGAGTCGAACAGAGAATGACATGGTTGTTGATGATGAATGAGGACTGTGTATTATAGGAAAAGTGTATATTTTCATTTTATTTGCATTTAGTCAATGTGTAGTGCCGTAGTGATTGAACTATACCACCGCATTCTTGAGTTTCTATATATGTAGTCTGGACCTCTGATTACTGTCTCTTGTTTCCTTTTATGGCTACCATATTTCTGGACATTCTTCTTCGGGAGTACTGTAAGGTGAATAATTGATTAGTTTGAATTAACTGGAGTTTCCGTAAAACCGTCGTAATGGAAAGTATATTAAGTTTGATTGCCCCGATCAGCATTGACAATTCACATCACCATTATTATTTGTATTGAATAAAAATAAAAAAATGAGTGCTATTTCCAACCTTTTTAACAAGAAAAGAACTTATACTGTCATCGACGATAAGACAGATAGTGTTGCTAATTCAGAACCCAAACCAAAAAAGAAGACTGAGTTAAAAGATAAATTAGAATCTATTGACGAAAGCGTCAAGGCTCTTCAAAAAAACATTAAAAAAATGGGATGTGTTAATTACGTGAGGGGAGATATCCATGAAGTAGTGAGTGGTGAAGAAGATGGAGTTGAATGTCTTGGAACAGCCAAGATTTACGGTGAGAATCTGATTGTTTCATTTCATTGCGCTTTAGAAGAAACCAATTCCGAAATGAAGGATTCTTCAAGACGAGTTTGTAAAAAGCTTGAACATTTCAAAGGGAGGTTTGAGAAAGTGGATGAGAAATTAGAAACTTTATTGGAAGACCGTGAAATCAGTGAAAATAATCTTGAAAGAATTGAAGAAACAATGGATGACTTTATTGAAAAGGCTCTGAAAAATGATGTTGAGGTTATGGGATGGAAACAGGATATCAAGAAAATATCACAGAGCTGTAATGACACATATTCCAAGCTCTACAGTATCGAGAAGAGAATAAGTGATATGTTGCTGCAAAAATATGAGATGAAAAGTGACACCCCTAATAAAATTGAAGAGATAATTCAAGAGGCGGTGGATAATTTTCTACGTGATATAGAGAGAATTTATGAGATTGAAGAAAACATTGAGATTACAAAGTGCAATACGATAGAGATAAAAAAATCTGTCAAAAAGATTAATGAGGATGTCGGTGCTTTAAAAGATGTATCATCGCAAATAGAGAAACATATAAAGGAAAATGAGGGCTCATACAAGAAAGTTATTGAAGAGATGGAGGATATGAATACTGCATTATTAAATCTCAAGGAAACTGTTGATGAACAAGAATGCGGAAATTGTGAAGATCATGTGGAAAAGTTGGTAAAGAGAATAGGTCTGTTTGAAGGTAGAGTCGAAATATTAGAGGCCATTGGTGAGAATGTTGTGGATATCAAGAAAGCATTAACAGGAGGAGAAAGTTGGATCTCAAAAAATCTCGTGGACAGAATTGGTGGGTTCGAAGATAGAGTTGATGTTTTGGAGACTATTGGTGAGGATGTTGTAGAAATCAAGGAAGCGTTGAGAGAAAGAGAAGGATGTGATGTAGAAAGGTTAGCCGAGAGAATTGGTGAGTTTGAAGATCGAATTGAAATATTGGAGACTATTGGTGAGGATGTTAGTGAGATCAAACAAATGTTGCGTGATATGCAGGAGTATAGTTGTTAGGGATTGTATTGTTTAATTATTTTTGTTTTGAGGATGTGGTGAGTTGTAGTGGTTTGGTGAGTTGGTTAGTTGGAGTGATGTGCTTGGCTGTGATCTGTGGTGAGTTGTGGTTGTGTAGTTGGCAGGGTATTTAATAGTGAGATGTATCTTTGGTGTGGAGTGCAAGTTGTTGTGGTGTAGTTGGTTGTGTATTTAATTGTGAGTTGTAACTTTTCGGGTTGGTAAGATAAAGAAGTGACATATTCAAATATATTTATATGATTTTTAAGTTGGAATGGCCATAGTCAGATATCAGTATTAGATTAATATATGAGAATTGAATATACGGAGTGCAGATACATAAAGGACTACAACCGTAATTAAAGTATTGGAGTACAATCAACTACGATTCAAATACAAATAGATGCAAATAAAGTAAAATTAAAATAAAATTAAACTACAAAGATACGGATAATACAGCTGCAATTAAACTACAATAAAACCAACCGCTCTCACCACTGCACTTGCTAGCTCAATTACCAGGATATGGCCATAACAACCATAATCATACAATAGCAATCAGAATAATTAAGAAGAAACAGAACACCATGAATTCAAAATAATCTCAATATAGTCTTAAAATAGTATAATAATACTTCCATTGCAGTCTCTAGTTTCCACACAATACGATGGGACATACTCACCACCACAGAATGGAAATTAAAAGATATTACAGCCATATATCACTATATACACAATATATACTACGTATACCATATATCTGCATCACAATATCACAATCTCACAATCTCACAATCTCACAATCTCACAATATCTTCCATCACGCAATCTCTCACGACCCAGATTCGGCACATTGACCCAGATTCGGCACACTTTACCGATATGGAACAGCACCACTACAACCACAACCACCACAACCACACTACAATCGCAATAAAATTAAAAAAGAAAAAAACACACCAAACATACCACCACACTACTAGTATACAACACACTACACTAACTTACCACACCACCTCACACACTCCACCCGTCCACCATGACTAATCATATCAAAATCCTGACTCAGCTATCGATCACCAAAAGGAGGCGGATACGAGAGGACTCCGTTAGTCTACTATAGCCATAAGGAGCAGTCAAAGACAAACTCAAACAACAAGCAATTGTTCAGATAATATTTATTAGGTGAGTCGAGCCAAAATAAAACAATCCGTAACCTCCCCCCATAGCCCCGCAATTACTAACCCGAATAGCATAGAGATTAGACAACTTCTCGCTATTTCAGAACAAGATGTCCAAATCGTTTCGTAGATCGATCAAAAACCTCGCCAGCGGGTATTCCGCGGCCCAGGTGATGGTGAGAAATTCCACTTCCAACGAGCCAACGGGCCCAACCACCTACGACATGCAAGAGATCGCAGACCATACGTATGAAAGTGCGGAATTCTTGGAGATTATGGACATGATCGATAGAAGATTGAACGATAAGGGCAAGAATTGGCGACATGTGGCCAAATCTTTGACGTTATTGGAATATTTGGTGCGATTTGGTTCGGAGAACGTGGTCTTATGGTCGAAGGACAATTTGTACGTGGTGAAGACGTTGAGAGAATTTGTTTATCAGGATGACACGGGAAATGATCAGGGTGCGATTATCCGGGTCAAGGCGAAGGAATTGGTTGCTTTATTGAGAGATGACGAGAGATTGAAGATTGAACGTCAATTGGCGCAAGAACGAAACGGCGGAGATCGTCAATCGAGAAGAAGAAGAAGAGCCGAAGGAAGACCGCAACGGGGTGGTGCTGGTGATGATCCGTATGACGAGGAGCTCGAGAAGGCATTACGTGCCAGTAGATTGACTGCCGAGGAAGAGGCCGCCAGAATGACAGAGGAGAGTGATGATACGGATTTGCAGGCTGCTTTGAAATTGAGCTTGGAGGAGGAAGAGATGAGAAAACAGAAGGAAAAAGATGCCGTTCAGAACCAGGATTTATTGGACTTGAGTGATAATCAGCCACAACAGTATTATGCCACGGGCTATCAGTTCGGATATCAACAACAACAATACGACATGTTTGGCAATCCGATCCAGAACCCTATGGCCACGGGCTATTTGCAAGGTGCTTATGGTAACCAGGCTTATGATGCTTTGCAACAACAACAGCAGCAACAATGGCAACAACAACAATTGTTACAACAACAACAATTACTACAACAACAACAGCAATGGCAACAACAGCAGTACTATTTACAACAACAACAAACTGCTGCTGCTTTACAACCTTTGAAGACCGGATCAAATAACCCCTTCGCTTTAGGTGGTGGTCAAGCCCAGCCTCAACAGACATTTAACTCCATGAACCAATTAGCATATCAACAACAACAACAACAAGCTCAGCAACAACAAGCTCAGCAACAACAAGCTCAGCAACAACAAGCTCAGCAGCAACAAGCCCAACCAACTAAACCTCTCACCCAAACATTGACCGGCTCTCAAAGAATGAACGAACAATACTCGGAATTGAACAACTTGTTAGCCCAAGCCACTGGTATAGATACTTTCGGGAACACTGGTGAGATGCGTATCCCCGCACAACACACCAAGACTCAGAACTTCATCAATTCGTCTGGTACAGGTTATAAGCAAGAGACCGGTGTCAATAACAACCCTTTCTTTGGTACTCAATACACCGGGGTTGCTTCCACGGGATTGGTTCCAGCCTACACGGGGTACGGATTTGGTAACGACAATTACAATCAACAAAACGGCCAGCCTAAGAGAAATGACGGCCAAAGTTTGATTGATATTTGAGACGGTGAAAGGACATTGGAACTACAAGGTATGGCGCGAAGTTGGGAAGTTGTGATATGTGAGCTACATCATTTTTATACATTTCTTTTTGTTTTTATAGCTTTTTCATGTTTGTATTAAAATGAATTTTGTTTGAATGAGATGTGTATGCTATATACAGTTTATTCCTTTAAGAACTTTTGATAGACGACGTTGCCGGTTTCTTCTTGATATTTGTAATTCAACAGTTTCAAATAGTCCTCGAATCTCTCGGTGTCTTGGAGAGGGACGTCCATACCAGCGAGCACTCTGCCGACGTCTTGGCCATGGTTTCTGTAATGAAACAAGGTGATGTTCCACTTAGCCTTGACACCGTCCAAGAATTTGGTCAAAGCGCCAGGTCTTTCTGGGAATTCGAAGGTGAACACTCTTTCGTTGGGAACATGAGCTCTACCACCGACGAGATATCTACCGTGGGATTTTGCGAACTCGTTGTCGGAGATGTCGATGGCCTCGAAACCAGCATTGGACAACTCGGACATCACTTGACTGACTTCCTTGTCACGGTTGACTACGGAGAAAGAGGTGTAGATGTTGGCATATTTATGGTTTTGGTCGTCGTATCTGTAGGAGAATTCGGTGACGAATCTCGGATGGATGATGGATTGGAGCTTATTGAAGGAACCCGGTTCCTCTGGGATTCTGATGCACATGAACACCTCCTTTCCCTCACCAAGAACCGCTCTTTCGGAGACGAATCTCAATCTGTCGAAGTTCATGTTTGCCCCTGATAACACAGGGATGTAAGTGGCTTGACTATGGTCGATTTCTGGATGATCCACAATATATCTCTTCAAACCGGCAACACCCAAAGCACCAGAAGGTTCGACTATGGATCTGGTGTCCTCGAAGACATCTTTAATCCCGGCACATAACTCATCGGTGGTGACTCTGATAACCTCATCAACACATTCCAAGGCCACTTGGAAACATTCCTCACCCAACACCTTGACCGCGGTACCGTCGGCAAACAAACCAACACCGTTCAAAGCGACTTGTTCTTTGTTTTTCAACGATTGGTATAAAGCATCGGCATCGAAGGTCTCAACACCAACGATCTTGACATGGGGAGCGATTCTCTTCAAATAGGCCCCGATACCGGCAATAAGACCACCACCACCAACCGGGATGAACACCGCCTTGATGTTATTTCCGTTGATTTGTCTCAAGAGCTCCATGGCAATTGTTCCTTGACCAGCAATGACGTAAGGATGGTCGAACGGTGGAATATTGGTCAAATTGTCTCTGGCAGCCAATTTGGTGCATTCGGCTTTTGCCGAGTCGAAATCGTCTCCGTGCAAGATGACCTGGGAGCCCATTCTGGCCACACTTTGGTATTTGATGGAGGGAGTTCCCGAGGGCATGACGATGGTGGCGGGAATTCCCAAATTTCTGGCACTATAGGCCACACCTTGGGCATGATTACCTGCCGAACAGGCGATAACACCCTTTTTACTGGCCTTTGGGTCTAATTGAGCGATCATATTGTAAGCCCCACGCAATTTAAACGAGAACACAGGCAATAAGTCCTCTCTTTTCAATATGACGTTGGAACCGGTCTTCTGCGAAAGCGATATGGCCGGCGTGATTGGAGACTCCTCAATGACATCGTACACTCTGGAGGTCAAAATGAGCTTGACGTAATCCGGTCTTCCAGAACTCAAGAAGTCGTCTTTATTCAATTCCGGGAACTTGTCCAATAAGGCTATGGACGACTGGAACCGGGCCTTGTTGGCCACAACAGAAGCACCACCTCTATGGAGTATAACTCTAGATGCCTTGAACATTCCCTATTTGGATGCGAAATTTGTGGGACAAAAACCCAAATTGATGTTTCTATCTATAAAATAAACGAGAAAACGGCTCAAATCTGCGAAATCCCCTTCTTAACACTCTGGTATCGACATTAATGGTCCTTTGATGTCTATATTACTCCAGAATTTTTCACTGACTCAGACCGCGATACAGGAGGTAGGGTAAGTATTTAGATAACCGCACGACATATCCGGGGAAATTACATTATGATTGTGATGGTGTTATTAATTTTTAGAAGTGTATATAATAGATAATGTTGATTTCAGTTTTAATGGTGCGAAATAAGATGAAAAAAGGTGAAAAAAATAAAATAAAAGATAAAAAAAGGAACCATGTAGTACCAATGGAACACTCTATATCTCCCAAAGACAACTCTAATTACCATTTCCAATGCCGCCATTTTCAGTCCTATCACCATTCAGTCGAATAACCATTTTCACCATCACACGAGCATCACTATCACCACCTCGCCACTACACCCTACACTCCTCATTCTAAACCTTTTAATAAACAATACATCAAATCACCAACCATACCCCACATGCAATCACAGATATACCGAAAACGGCGGTGATGATGGAGGCCCCCGCAGTGTCCTTAGTAGACAAATCCAACGGTTGACCAATCTGCTGTGAGGTACCATAACCAGCAGCAGGATTACCAAGAGAAGAACCACCATCAGCAGCAGTGAATGGACCTGGAAGGTCGGCAACTCTCAAATTCTGCATCACTTCCAACGCAGACATTTGCTCACCCAAACCATAATTACCATCCCAGCCAGGATAGAACCAATTGAGACCACACGTGTGGCCATCAGTACCACCGGAACACGATTGGGCTGCGGCCAATGCTGAGGTCTCGAGCCAGCCTCTGATGGTGTCGTAAGTCTCGGGAACAAGAACTGAGGTGGCACCCAAAAATCTCGAGAAATACGCTTTAAACGATCTTTGATCGGTGTTACACACTCCACTTCCTTGACAGGCCACCTCGTACATCACCGAGTCGTTGAAGAACACAGAAGCACCGTGCAAAAGGTTCATGGTACGGTTCAACCATTTCTCGTCCTGGGTGTAATTGTAGAGATAAGCACAACCACTCAACATCAATCCGGCGTTATAAGACCACAAATACTCCGTGACACTCGAACAATTCCCGTCGGCCCCGATCTGAATACCGTCGTAAACGAACCACCAATCACCCTCGGTCAACAAATCAACATCATACATCCAATCCCAGACTCTTTCTGCCCAATCCACATACGAGTCGTTGGCGGTGTATCTGGCCAATCTGGCGCCGATGTTGAACAAACATCCGTTGGAGACGGAGTTCTTGTAGTCATAGCCGGAGTTCCATTGGAAAATCTGCCATCTCAAGCCACCAGAACAATCTGTAGTGTCCCATCTGGCGGTCATGGTGTTGAACACAGCCTGTGCAAGTGTTAACCACGCCTTGTCATCATCATCCGGATCCGGGTTCGAGAAGTTTCTCTCCGCAGCGCCCATCACAGCAACCCCCCAAAACCCTTGATCGTCATTACCCTCCGTGGTCGATTGGTTCAACGGAACATAATTGTTGTCGTCTCCGGTCTGGTATAATAGCGCCTCCTTGATCAACTCCACATACGAGTCGTTCTCCATGAGATATGTGTAATCGATGAGCGACCCCCATGCTCCACCGGCCTCCCACCAATAATACGGATTGGTGAACATCCCGATGGTACCCCCATATTTATAACCTTCGTAATAATCTAATAACCCGGTGGAGATCAAAGAAGTGGCCCGTTGAAGCGACTCCAAGTCTCCGATCACCAAGTCCACCGCGGTCGCAACACACACCGTCGATATCAATACAGCGAGCGATTGTGCGAGTCTCATTTTGTCGTGTTTGCTGCTGCTGGTTGTGTCTGGTTGGTGAGCTGTGGATCAGTTTATGGCTATGTTCGCCAGTCGCGGTGTATCCGACAAGCGGGGCTTCTAACGAACTAAAAATAGTGCGCGTGTGTATACCAGATGAGGTACTTGGCGAGGAAGGGATGTGTGGTGGGTGGTGCGGTGCGGGAAGTGTAGCTAGTATGGGCAATTTTTGAGTCAGTTTATGATATGGTGGTGATTTGGGATTTTTTTGGGATATTTTCCAGTTTTTTGGGTACATTTTGGATGGGTTGTTGTGAAGATGGCTGTTGTGGGTGGATAGTCTCACGTGATGTATTTAATATGTTACGACTATTAAACAAACTATAGTAGAACTATTATATTATATTATACTGGATTATAGAAACATAGTATATGCTATACTATAAATTTATATAAACTATATTGTGTAAATAACCAACTCTGTGAACTACATCTCCTTTAATTGACATTAATCTCCGCGGCAGTTAGAAATATACATTCAATTAAATAGAAATCCCATTATTTGGATTCATTTTCATAGGTGGACATGTCTTGAGGATTTTAGAAGTATAGCACCACAATATCGTGTATACGAAGCTTTTATGAAAAGCTGGACAGTAGCTGACTATGAAGATGTGTCTGCATTGTAATAGTTAGTGTGGGCTAGAGTAAGCCTCAGAGATAAAACAAGTCGAAACAAAACAAACGAAGGGTTATATTCCGTAAAATACACCATGTTTGGATTGGTTAATTGCAACTTCAATTATCCTATGACTATGTTCCTAGTATTCAACCATAGAAGAAAGGGCAATAATAGCCCGCAGGTCGCGCTACTGGCATATGGGTACATATTCGGCTGCAAATGATGGAACCGTAGTGATAACTTCGCTGTCGAGAGTTCTCCGTCTGGTTGAATCGATTTGATATTCAGAGATTTGAAAGGGTCATCGAATGTAATAGAAGAACTTCAACAAAAAGATATTTTTATAACAGTAGAGACTATAATAGGGGCCCCTTCCAGCCGTTTTTCCGATTTTCACATCATATTTTTAAATATTTTCATTAATTTATAATATTTACATCTTCAAGGAAATTATAAATCATATCTTCATCTACAAAATTACCCATAAACTGCATTCCATCATCTTCATCCATCAGCCATTGTACAACGCAACTTGTTTTTCACACGACAATATATTAGTCTCCACACTACCGCATCCCCACACGACCTATCTGTTTTTGCTGTATACAAGTCATCTTGTTGAAGGTATTGAATGGCCAAAGAAGGGAGTAAGCAGAAATTGCAAAAATTAGGACGAAGAATTTGACATGATGAACCAGAAAAGATTGTGTCGTCGGTGCAAAAAACAGAGATCCGAGGATGAGCCGCCCGAGATCAGAAAATACAAGACATGTAAGAATTGTAGAGAGATCGAGAGAAAGAAGAAGAGATTGAAGAAATTGAACAGTTTGGGGATGAACGTGGATGGGGCGTTGGACGAGAAGACTGCCAGCGAGGCGTTGAACCAGTTGAACTCGAACGAGGCCATAATAGCGCGAGCTGCTGCCGTAAGTCAGCATCATCATAATCTCCAACAACACCCTGATCTCGGGGATCTTGATGATCTTGTAGATGACGAATCGCAACATATTAACGAATGCGAGATTTGTGGAAAACTCAGAACTTCGCAGGACAACGGAAGATACAAAAAATGCGAACAATGTGTCTACGAACCCACGAAGAACCCCAATGTTTACGACGATTTCGAGGATTATTTAAACGAAACAAAGCTCAATAAACAACAAGACGTGGAGAAATTGATCTTCTACAAGACCATTCCCCTTGAGATCATCTCGTATCCCTTGGATCCGCTGCTGAACATGATGATGGAATACGACAAGAAGGGCTGTGAGATCACGTTGAACGAGATCTCCAATGTGTTTGTCAAGCCGATAATGACCGTCACGGGGTTCCAATTCTCGCGGACATCTTCGAATTTGTCGGTGAAGCCCTATCCAAAGACCTTGAAGGCCCTATATAGATGCAAACAGGACTTGAAGACTCTACCCAGAAGTGCCGGTGCCAATGTGAACAATAACGTGCTCAATGCTGTGAATGCTAGTAATGTTGATCCAATTTTCCATCTTCAGCAGGAAACAGCCGCTCCAGGAAACGCCCCAACGCCCTCCAACGAGGAGAAGCTCAATTATCGTAAATTGAAGAACCAGAATTGTGAGTCATACCTCTATTTATCGTTTGATTTGGTCACAAGGTTACTTACAATCAAATTCACCCACAAGACACACAAAAATTACCTCACCAAGAATTATTCCCCAGACTTGCTCAAGGTGATTCTTGCTTATTTCAAAAGAGGATTTACGAAGAACTTTATCTACAACGATTTGAAGGCATCTCATGAATTGAGTCCGATTCTAAAACAGGAGATCAAACTGATCAAGAAGACCACATTTATGAGAGATTTCAATCCGGAATTGTTACTAGACCAATTGGGATACATCCCAGAGACAAACAATACGTTACCATCGGTTCATGCTGGGTTCAATTATTTGATCAATAACACAGACACTTTGTACTTGGATCCAACGTTGAACTTGAATTATAAGGAAATGAAAAATGGAGATGAGATTGACCCAATATTGAATGGTAGTTGAATTTCTTTGGGGTTCCTCTTTCGATACATAATAACACAGAGTAGTAGAAAGTGATATTCTCCATGGATGGCATATTATAAGATATTTCGGAGTTTCAATCTTAGAAACCTCTAAGAACGAACTATCCTTTGATGGTGAAAGAATGTATCATATGGTTCCAATAGAGTAGAACTTAGTTCTTGTAACCAGATACATGTCCATCTGGAAACTTTTGTGAGTGATAAATAGACATTCAGATTCATCTGCCATTAAAATACAGCTTCAGAAAATGCTTTTGCCTCAATAACAAATGACGATCTTGATATTCTGATGCGATGAGAGAATTCAATACAAATTAGTATTAATAAGAACAAGGATGCCACAAAATACAAGGGCAATAATATGAATTTGATGTAGATATCTCTTCTGATTAAAATAAATACATAACCCTTGTTTCTATCATATATAATATCTGTATAAAAAAATTAAAAATAATGATTTTGCCCAGGATCGAACTGGGGACGTTCTCCGTGTTAAGGAGATGCCATAACCAACTAGACCACAAAACCACTTTGTCAAATTCGTGAAAATGTAATTCTAGGCGCATATAAAGTCGTGTCAAACACAATACGGCTGCCATTGTATAACTGAGGGTTCATTTGAGGAAAAGTCTATATTTATATTTGAGTCGTTATAGAATAAATGAGGGATGTACCACTCAGAAATACTGTCAGTTTTTTAGTTATTTTCTCTCTCAAAAGTCAGTTTTCCATTGTAATAAGATGTCAGTGGTGTGGACTTATTTGGAAAGAATCTCCATTTAAGAACTCTTATCCTTTAATTGTAGATAGATCATTCTCCAAAGAAGATTCTAGATTTTATAATTTTCACTATAATATGACAAAAAGAACAAAAAAGGCTAATAATTTGTTAATTTTTGTATTGATAACAAGGTCTGCAGGTCATATTCAACTAATAACCACTAATTTTTTTTTCTTATAGTAAAAGAACAATAATCAGTCTCTAATCACACTGGTCTTGCAACTTATAATTTTTGTTTAAAGTGCTCAGATTGCGGGGTAATCTATGTAGAAAAACCAATGAAGTAGTCGGCTCAAACCTTAATCTTAATTGATAATGGCGATCACATCGCCCCTTCTTAGTTTTGTAAGAGTGTTCCAAACCTCCATCGCATAGTCAAATAGAACCTATAGTATAGTAAACACCTTATAGCTCCAGTTTATGATACTTACTAGATATTATGAAACCCGGAAAGTCCTTAAATTTGTTTAGTGGAAGAAACGGGCCTATTTTAATATTGGGGTCTTGCTTCATATTTCTCATTGTAATTGAATTATATAGAATTCAAGAATCAATAAACAACTCAGATAAAAATTTTATTCAATTGGACTTCGATTTTTTGCACAACACCAGGGATCTAATCCATCTACCTTCTAAGGAAGAAAAAGAGTGCCCCTTGAGCGATGAAATAATCAAAAAGCAATATAGTCCCATTGAAGTGAGATTATTTCCAGATCAGTTATATGAAGATACATCAAAATGTATTTTGAGCGAGCTTACTACAAAAGACCTCGCTCTTGCTGAAGGAAAACAGCTAGACTGGTCATTAAAGGAATATCTCATTAAATTAAATTCAAGTCGACCCTTATACTGGGAAACCTTTTTCAATAGAGTTCCGCAAGAATTAGAAGATAGCTCGTTTGATAAATATTGGTTTAAATTTGGTGGGAGCTCGGTGTGGCTATCAGATTTGAATGTTCATCTACTAACGAGTCGGCTCAGTTATTGTCCAAGTGGAAATAGGAATGAACCACTTGTCAGCTTTGTATTGGCTCAGATTTATGATAAAGATTGGAACGAAATCAAAGGGATATTGAAATTGCCAAAAATGAAAGTTACTGACAACTTAGCAATAGCTACACTGTTTGAATTTCCTGATATATTTCCTATAGAGTTTTGGTATCATCAAACAGATCAAAAGGGAGTATCTTTTGGACCAGAGGAGCCTAAAATCTTTTTAGCTAACAATGGGTTCGGATACGAGGAACCAGTAGTTACCTTCAATATGCCGGTAAGACATGATAATGCTAGTAACGCGGGAGACCAATACAATGTGATGCATGGATATTTTCCTTACAAAAAACGACTCTTGCAATTTGTACATCCTGATGGTCATCTCCCCAACTTACGACAGAATTGGACTCCTATCGTGCTAGGTGATAATGAACCATATTCTAATAAAATTCATTTTGTCTACAGAATTGAAGATCTAACGGTTGTTGAATGTCATATTTTTAGTGGAGTGTGCTCATATCGTTACAAGTTAAACCCACTAATTGATCCTGTTACGGATGGAGATCTTAAAGGTGGAACACCTTTTATTCCTTTGCTAGCACATGAATCATATCAATTACCCCGTGGAAAGAAAATTTGGCTCAGTTTTGCCAAAGCAAATATAGCTAATTGCGGGTGTACTAGTGATTTTTGTAGACCAAATTTGGTGATTTTAGAAGAAATTGGTGGTACACTTTTTAAAATATCATATGTTTCTGCCTATGTGGATTTGAATGCTCAAATACTTGGTGGGAATAGATTAATTGAGCATTGTGCTGCTAGTAATGTACTTAGCCCCAACGGAATAGCATATTGGAGAAGAAAGGGAGGAGAAGATAAAAATGGTGAAATAGAAGACTATCTTGGTCTAGTCATCTCTGTTTCAGATGGGTTTGACCAATTGGTCCACATTAAGGGTATATTAAAGTATGTTCTTAGCCTACCTGGCTTATTAGATTCTCCAAATTCTGAGTCTATAAAAACAAGTAAAGGCAACATAGTTTGTGCTCTTGAAGATTCACAGTATATATGCGACGACGAAAAACCTTAGTATTTGGAATTTACAATTTAGTTTGAAGAATATTATTTTGTAAACTGAGTTAGATAATATTTTGTCTATCTTTTTGTAAGCCAATTTTCTGATTGGAATATTGATGGTGTATCGAATCTAATCGAATCTACTTGCAGCTAAATAACAATAAATAGTTCATGATTCTGTATACTGTGAACGTCAAGTCATTAACTATCAAGGAAAAACTCGTCAGGGAAAATATCGTCAGCGGTAAATGGAGGTTCATTTCTGTTTACCAACAATGCCTGTATAACTTCTAATGCATTCATTTGCTCCCCTAGTCCATAAACCCCATCCCAGCCAATTTCATTCCAATGAGAACCGCAAGTAACACCATCACTTCCACCGGAACATGATTGCGCAGCGGCCGGTGCTGATGTGTTTAGATATCCCATGATTGTTTCTTCAGTCTCTGGCGCAAATAATGCTGTTAAACCAAGAGAGCGACAGAACAATGACTTGAAAGATCTTTGATCATTGTTACAAACCTGAGCTGTACATGTATGCTCATAAACAATGCCATAATCAATGAAAAATGAAGAAGCTCTTAAGATATATTGTGCTCGATCCTGCCATTTTGTATCTCCAGTATAATTGTACATGTAAGCGGCTCCTGTCATAACTATGCCATACGTATAAGACCATTTGACCTTAATTATATCCGTGCAGTTATCTTCTATATCTGCACCATCCCAAACATCTAGCCAGTCACCGTCAGCCTGAGACTGTTCAACGAACTGAACATCATACATCCAATCCCATAATCTTTCAGCAGCTTCAAGATAAGTATCGTTTCCAGTGAATTTTGCCAACCGGGCTGCAATTTGGAAAAGGCAACCGTTCGAAATTGTGTTCTTGTAATCATAACCATTATTCCAATAGTAAATCTGCCACCTTAAGCCACCTCCACAATCAGCAGCATCCCATCTTGAGTACATTGTGTTGAATACATTCTGGCCAATTTCTATCCAGGAGTGATCTGAAGGATTGGTGAAGTTTCTTTCTATGGCAGCCATTACCACGAGGCCCCAAACACCCTGATCGTCGTTACCCTCAACCATTGTCTGGTTTTCGGGTACGAAGTCAAAGTTGGCACCGGCCTGATGATACATGGCATCAAAAATTATGGACTGCAAAGTTTCATTATCTTGAGCACAATAATACCAGTGGTCCAAGATCCCTCCAAAAGCTGTTCCGGCATGCCACCAATAATAAGGTGGTTGGAAAAAACCCACAGTTCCTCCATATCTAAAACCCTCATAGTAATTCCACTCTCCATTGAGTACAGTTGCTGCTGCTGAACAGATTGAAGCTACGTTATCTATATCCACAGATATAGATTGAACTCTAGAAGCAAGGAAACAAAGAATTAGTATTAATATCATTTTATCATTAGTATTATCAGAATTTCATACTAAGAAAAGCAAGGACAAGATGCAAAACATATTCTCATAGCTTTAAGGAGTTGATACAGTTGCTGCTCAGACTTACCACAGATCACAACGCAACCTCACAAACCTTATTTCAATTGCACGAAACGCTTAAATGCGCCGTTGAAAGCATACTGCAAGACCAGATCAAATTTACTACATGAACTAAATTCAATAGCTAGGGTCTTTTATTAGATTGTCTCGAAGCTCGGCTCATTTGGAGCCACCTGTCAACTCCTTGTGTTTCGCAATGATCTTGTTGGCCATATCAACTAACCCTTCAGCAAGAACATCTGGTTCACCGAAGACCTCAGAGCATGGTTCCTTTTCATGAACATTACTCCATGCTGTTCTAAATCCACCTTGTCTTGCTGCACAAGAGTCCCACATATGGGCAGCTGCAAACCAGGCATCATCTCCTGAAGATGGGATCTTGTCAGCAATGGTTTGATAGACAATAGCTTCTGGCTTACCAGCACCGATTGAGTCGCAAGAAATTAAGTTTTCGTCTGGCATGTCAACCTCGGAGTTTTTGAAGTAACCTGAAACACGATCATGAGAAGCATCAGTCAAACACCAGATTGTAAAACCATATTCTCTCAAAAGCTTGAACATTTCCTTTAACTCTGGTCTACCACTTAAGGTGAACCACTTCTTCATGATGAAATCTAAATCATCATCAGTGCAGTATTCTCTTGGCTCTTTGACACCACAGAAGAATAAAGATCTATAGAAGGTATGTTGAAAGATCTTACCGAATGGTTGATACATTTTGGCTTGCGATAAATAAGAATAGTCTCGTTCAACACCAGCTAACCAGAAGAAGAAAAACAATCTAGGATCAATGTTGTCTTTGGAGAACTTGTCACCTAATCTTTCTCCAATGGCGATGATGACATTTTCGTATGAAATACAGGTTCCCACGATATCGAATACAATATCAGGCATTTTTGTTTATTTGAATTAGATTGAGCTTAGAGCTGAGCTGATTTCCAATTTGGGTCTATTAGGATATATAGTACTCACTCCAATTTGGGTCTATTAGGATATATAGTACTCACCCCAAGCTGAACTCTTACCTCCTTATTATACTCCTTGACCTCCGCAAAAACTAGTAAGAAGATATGAGAAAGGGGGACGCTTCCCGTGTTTCAAATAGCCATGAGTTACACTATCTGGATATTATCCTTATTTGGTCAGACGGCTAAGGAGATAAGGAGAGGTTTTACCGGCAGCAGAGGGGCTGGGGTCCCCTACGAAGCATTGGCTGCAAAAGCTTATCTTAAAAAATACAAAATCAATGGTTAGCGACGCCCGTTCCCATTGTTCATGACATTTGAGGATGATATGGCTAAGAAAAAGGTTATTCCGACGGATTCGGATAGACAAACCGGTATACCAACAGGTTGCAGCATGTACCATCGTGGCTCTAGGGTTAAATTGTGATGACCTCTGAGCATATCTTGGATAAATAGAGAAATATATACAGTATCGATAAGGTAGAGGTAACGTAAGAGTGATTCAGGCTATAAAAATCATCTTCTACTTCTCATTTTGCTCTCAATTTGATATGATGGGGGGTACCACCTCCCGTTGCTTGTAGATTTCTCCTGCAGGTTTGGTACCATTCCCTCGATTAATTCCCCTTTTGGGACCACAACGCATTGATAGCGATAAATGGTCCAATCCTGTGACCTGGTCAAAATAAACAACGACAATCCTTAAAATAAGCCAAGGGAATACCGAGGGTAATTTAAGGGGTTAGACAGTTTCAGTGATGGTGTGGTGGAACTCGCTTTCCACGGCAATGAACCTCTGCTTGGAGAAAAGGACCCCAAACCAATAATGTAATATTTCAGAAGAAATTTGCAATTATTGTAGATGTTGTGTGCTAGTTCGATTCCTGTAACCTGTGAGTTGGAGATTTTGCTCGGTGCGAAAATTCCTGTAGTGTAAATATCTGTACTTCTTTTTCGGCTTCTCAGCTCATACGTATGAAAAATTGTAAAAATTGTATTGGAAACTATAATTATTTATAAATTACTTCTAAGTAGTCTCGATCATCCTTATCTTCAAAGCTTGGACTTCATCACTTTCTTGTGCAAGTTTTCTGTATCTGTCAGCTTCAAGATAACATTTTCCTTACTGTCCAAACGGCTTTGGCTAATCTTGAAAGAATCTGGCAAGCCAGAAATATTAGTATCATTCTTAATAGAAGTAGCTAAAGCTTTTGCAGAGAGCAATACTCTTGGCATGCCATGTCCATGAAATCCGGCAATTATATATTTATTCTTCTCATCTGGGAATTCGCCGACATAAGGTAACAAATCGTCCGAATACCCAAGTATACCACACCAAACCCTTTTAACAACCGAGTTGAAGTTTTTCCAAGTATAGAACTGATCCGACATATAAGTATCAAAGTACTTCTCTGATTCTGGAACAATAGTCGAATCATCTACGTTATTGTAAAAGAGATCCTTAAACGGAAAAATGTGTTTCTTGGCTCCTCCAACTATAACAGAACCATCAGGGCGATTGATAAGATAATCACTATCAGCTCCATCAAAACGAATACCATAAGTGTTTGTCAAATGAGGTGTTCTTTGCTTCGAATCCGCAGAATCAATATGAGCCACTGTGCCTCGAATTGGAACAATCTTATTTTCGAATCTGGGTTCGATAGAGGCGGTATAGGCATTGGTGGCTAATATTAACCTATCACACACAATGTCACCTCTTCCAGTTTTCACCAACCACTTCCCATTTGACAACTTCTTCGTTTCGAGGGCTGGGGTGTTAGACTGAAGATTCAATCCATGTCTTTCAATACAGATCTTAAGAATCGCCTTGATTAACTTGTAAGGCCATAATTGTCCAGCGGTGTAAGTGACACAGACGGGGGATCCTTCTACTTTTGAGATTACTCTAGCCTCCTCTCCATGGCTAATTTGAAGATCAGACTTGCAATTGACGAAAGGATTCTTCAACATACTGTTGTAATTGCTAACTGTTTCGGATGCAGCACTGGGAGTCATATGGACATCACAAGACCTAGTCAAAACGAAGTCACAAGCAATCTTTTCCTTTTCAATCAACTCTTTCATTGCTGCAAGATGAGCATGCTCAAAATTGATAATGTCTGCGGCACCTTTTAAACCATACTTTCCAACAAAGGAGTTGTGTGCTCTATAGAGATCCGGTTTCAAATGACCACCATTTCTACCAGTAGCACCTGAACATACGTTTCTAGCTTCCAACATCACGATTGAAGGAGGAGTTGGATTGTCCTCGCAAAGAAAATAGGTGGTTGTAGCACCAGCATAACCCGAGCCAATAACAACTATACCAGCTTCTTTGGGTAAATCGGGGGTAGTTCTATGAGTATAGAACTCATCTTTTGGAGCCAACCAGAATGAGGTGGTTGCGTTTGCAACAGGAAGATATTTGGACATAGTTTGAGAACTGCGTATCACAAATTTGAGGGTAGTTAATCACAATTACTTAATAGAAAGCTCAGGACTAGCTTTTGTAGAAGCGAATGTGATATTCCTTTATAATTGACCTGGTTAGTGGTCTTATTCCTTGAAATCAGCTTATAATTTGATGTACTGGTGATGGTTGCAACATCGGATCCCCCGATTCTTATCACCTCTCTGCTGGGATCCCGAGAAGTCGAATCTGACCGGATTGATGTGCTGCAACGCCCGGTGGTATGCATCGGCTGCATATAATATCACAACTGTTGGTGGTTGGCTACAATAATGGTGCTCAGCACAAGAATTGACTTCTAATCTCTTCCTTTTGGAGTGGGGATAATGCTATACAAGAAGGAAAGCGAGCAGCGCACTCGGTTTTTATGAATATGCGTCATGTATCATCGCGATCCAACATTTTGTGTTCTGTGACAGATCTAAGATTAGATATGTAGTGATAAGATGTCAGTGACGATTAAACAAAGATGCACCTTATCTTGGTGAAAATTTGGTTTCCTCGGATATTTGGGCATTTATAAATATCGTAGGACTTCTTCTTGCTGCAGACTACTAACATTTGAGATCAACGAAGAGAGAATGGAAAAGTTAACTTCAATCACTTCGAAGACGCAAGAGTCTGGCTCTGATAATGAAAAGACATTTGGTGTTACAATAAATGAAGGAATAGTGAGCGACGATCTTAATGAACACTTCTATGACGATGCAGGTTTTTCGAGAGGTGTTGGAATGAGACAGCTTACCATGATCACGTTTGGTGCTGGTATTGGTATGTCCTTCAATAGTATGACTTTCAAACAAATACTAACAATAACATAGGTACCGGTATCTGGGTTGGTAGTGGACTTGCTTTGTTAAGGGGTGGTCCAGCAGGTATTGCCATTGCCTACACTATTATGGCTGCGATGGGTAAGCATTCCTCTGCATTTTCTAGAAGAGATCTAAGCTAACAATACAGTTTATCTAATGTATATGTCTATTGGTGAAATGACTACATACAAACCTATTAAGTAAGTGACCTGAAAGTTTTAACCAACCAAAAACTCTACTAACATTCTCTAGCGGGTAAGTGTTCTTTCTCAAAATTGGAAATTCCCTTATACTAATTAGATGATCAGTGGGTTCATTCGTCAATCAATGGAATATGTTGATGAAGCGTGGGCTTTTGCTTTGGGATTAAACTTCGTGTTTGATTGGATTATTGTTTTGCCTGCAGAGGTCACAGCCGCTTTATCGGTGGTTAAATTCTGGGATAACCCAGTTCCAGATTGGGCTTGGTTGACTATATTCTTGGTATTACTTATATTAGGTAACTGCTTCCCAATCAAAATTTATGGGGAAATCGAGTATTGGATGTCCTCAATCAAATTGATTGCAATCATCATAATGATTTTCTTCTTATTAATTGCAACTTGTGGTGGAGTCCCTGGATCTGTAGATCACCCAGGTACACCTATAGGTTTCGAATACTGGAAAAATCCTGGGGCATTTAACTATGGGTTTAAAGGTGTATGTGCTGCATTTGTTCAAGCTGGTTTTTCTTTTGGTGGTGGAGAGCATATCGCCATTATTGCAGGTGAGGTCAAGGCTCCAGTTCGTAAGAATATCAAGAAAAGTGTTGCTCCAGTGTTTTATAGAATGTGCTTATTCTTCGTGTGCAATATCTGGTTGGTTACCATGAATGTACCTTACAACGATCCTAGACTTGCAAGTGGTTCTGGTGACCTTAAATCTCCTTTTGTTATCGCTATTCAAAGAGCAGGGGTTGAGCCCTTAGCCCATATATTGAATGCCTTCATTTTATTAACAGTTATATCCTGTGGTAATTCTGGTATTTATGTCGCTTCGAGATCCTTGGTCTCATTGTCTGATTTGAAATTAGTTCACCCATTCTTTGGTAAGAAGGATAAACATGGTAGACCTGTGAATGCTTTGGTTCTTTGTAACATTATTGGTATTGCTTTGACTTACATCAATCTTTCTGAAACTGGTGTCACAGTTTATGGCTGGTTTTCATCTTTGGTGTCAATGGCCAACTATATTACTTGGTTCTCAATTTTCCTCAATTTGATTAGATTCAGAAAGGGTTTAAAAGCTCAAGGTATACCAGTCAAATCTTTACCATTTATCAACAGAGTTGCCCCATGGGGCCAATACGTTGGATGTGTTATCATTTTTGTTATTATTGTCTTCCAAGGCTATATTGCCATCTTCCCAATTGGTGCTAAACCAAGTGCAAAGAATTTCTTTGCGTCATATCTCTCAGTTCCGCTATTTGTTTTTGAATTCCTTATTTACAAAATCGTATACAAAACGAAGTTCGTCAAACCTGAGGATATGAATTTTGAGGCTGCTAAATATTATGATGCATTAGATGACCGAGAAAGGTTAGAAAAGGAATTAAACCCTGAACTCTACACTGAAAAGAAGTTCTATGTTAGAGTCTTCGAAATGGTTTTTAATTGATCCGTCTAAGAATAGATATTTAATTTGTCTAATAGATGGTAACTGTGGTGCGTGTCTGTAGCTGAATACATTATGCAAGATAATATTATATTTCTTTATTGAAGGTTTACCATGCACTCTTGATGACTACAGGATGTAATGTCTAGTATATATACTATTAAAGTATATAATTACTCCACAAGGAGAGATATGGTCTTGCATAGATCTAATGAGACTTTCCCTTGAAGAGATTGTTTAACAAGTTTGAGACAGTTCCAACAACACCACCAACGGTAGAGACAACTGCATCTAAAGGAGCATCAGTGGCAAGTGGAGGAAGGGGAGTAGCGAGTGTGGTTGATGTTGCGGATGCTGCTAAAGAGGTGACTTGATCAATGACACTGACAGCTTGACTCAAAGCATCTTCGATAACAGTGGTAGGGGTTGGGACTGGCTTTCCATCCAAGACTGGAGTAACGATAGAGTTGACAGTGGACAATAAGCCGTTCAACACGGTATCTATTTCAGTCAATAAAATATTGACAAGGTTAGCATTGACCGGCAAGCTCTTGGTAAGACTGTCAAGGGTACCTTCAAGGTCTTGGATAACGTCTGTCAAGTTGGTGATAAGACCTGGAATAGCATCTGTAGGTGTGTTGTTGATTTCACCTAATGGGTCAAGGGCAGCAGAATGAAGAATTTCCTCGACATAGGAGACTAAGTGTTGAGCCAATTCACCAACGTTTTCATTTGGTAATGGAATGTTAAGAAGACCACTTGGTTCAGCTTCTGGGATAGGAGAAGCCAAGCCAGTGGCGGACAAGGAAGCAACAATTAAGGTTAAAACTGAGAATTTCATTTTTCAGGATGATGATATGGCTTTTCACGGGAAAGGGAAGAAGGCCGATTCTTCCGCTTTTATATAAAAAACCAGGGTCCATGTGGCCACATTTCCGTAGATTATGTCAAGGATGTTGCAACATCCGCAGGATGAGAAGCAAATCATGGAACATCAAGGTGCAATCTGTAGGAACAAAGTAAGAAATGTTGATCTGTTTGTTGATCAATCTATGCAATGGTGATTGGAACAAGATTTGCAATGTCCGAAGATTGTCTCGATTTCATGGTTTTAGACTACGTTCGGTATCCATTTTCATTTTCTTATAATTTGCAATTGGTGTCTCGTATTGACGTTATGTCGCAAAAACGTCTGGTACACTGTGCTGCAATTCTAATTTGCATAATTGACTGTGGAGTGAGGTCGTATATTGGCACTAATGCCAGCGTTAGGCATTAGCTTGTGTTGGTTGCAGATGGACATTACCTCGGTTCTCCGTTTCATTGGTCCTGGGGCGTTAATTCCAAGAGTGGCGCATCCTATTGGCCGTTTTCGATAATACTGATATCAACAGGTGTTGAATAATGTGCAAATCCTTCTCTTGTTTCTGGCTTTAGCAGATGGAGAGGGACAAGATTCTCGGCTATTGTTATTTGTTCCGCATCCATATGTATGTTGATGCTCTTATATGCATGTAACACGAGCAGACAACTCAATCCCAGTCATATTGAGCTGATTGAGAAGGATTGTCACTCAAATGGCCATTGAAAGACGTGTGATTAGTCGGATGTTGGGTGTTCTCTCGTCTAAATCTGTTGATCTTCCTGGGTATCTGGAACATATAAAAGAAACACAACGGTTAGCCTGAAAATGGCTGCTGCAAGTGCATCCAGCGAGCTTCGGCCCTACAATGTGAACTAGACCAAGGATATTGGCTTCTCCCCATACAGTACCACACACATGGATCCAGCGATGAAATTGGTTTTTTTGTTGAGATGACGTCCCCAAAGTCTTCAATGTCAGGTTGCTAGAGTAACCCAGACGTTAATGTGGACTGGAAAAGACACACAAGCCAGGATCCTGGTTATTTGACACGCAGGTGGCTTATCCAGCATTGCAATTGCGCAATATTGATCATATAGAGCCAATTCAAGCTCTTGTTGGTCATATATATGCCCGACAGACGGAAATGGTGTTGCTAAGAGATTACGGTGCTGATGTTTTCTTGATATGCGAGTATAACTTAAAGGCCAAAGAAACCCATCCAAGGAAACATGTTCCGTAATAGGGGAATCTACGGAACTGACGGATATTTCGTCCTATTTCGATTTCATTTATTGGATAATCGTAGATGTCACCTTTTTATTCTTATTCCTCAACGTAGCCACAACTCTCATACGAGCTGATGTGCACTGAAATCGGTCAAATTAAACACCGAATAAACCACCATGCAAGCAAAATTTAGTCATTTCGATCAATTATGAATTATTATCTTTATCTACAGCTCATAAAATAAGTGACATCATCAATGTAACTTATTTTGTATCACGTGATATAACAGTCGTGCACTCTCAAATGATGATAAGACTAGCTAATCAGAGAAGAAAGAACCAAAGTAATGAAGCGACAAATTAATAGACGTCAACGATATCAATTAGGAAAGACAGTAAATATCTCTAATTATTGTTCTTGATCGGGTAATTTAGGACAAAATTCGTATTCGGATACATAGTCAAAGACACCTTTTGTTCGAAAGGTGACATAATTTAATATTCATTAAATCGTAAAATATGAGCACTAAGGTCGCCTTGCACCCATTGACCATGTTGAATGTGTCGGATGGATATCTGAGAATGTTAGAGAAATATAAGATTTCTGCCTCTGACTTGAAAGACCGAGAAGAGGACGAATCTCATGAAGTATGTAGTGTAGGAGTGCTATTAGGGACGAAGACAGGTGAAAAATATAATATAAATACGTCATTCGTTATTTTAGTCGAGAGGGGGGTAATTGACCAGCAATATTTACAAGAAAGATTGAGTCAATTCAAGATCGTGCTCCCAGACCTTTACATGGTTGGGTTCTACCAAGCAGAGGCCAATGCTGAATTGAGTGCCAGTTCGTTCTCCATGTCGATATTGAACCAATTGGCGAGCGCTGGAATGCTCGAAGATGGCACTTTATTACTTCTTTTCGACCCAGTTAGGGCCAATATCGAGGCCAGTTACGCCGAAGGCGGATTTCCCATTAAAATACATCGCTTTCAGGACACAGAGGGGATAAGTCTCGAGGAATTGAGCATCAGCATCGAATCCTCAGATGCAGAGAGGGTTGGTATTGAGACCATCATCAATAGTAAAGATTCCACCACCGAATTGGATATTCTTAAACAGAAGATCAGTTCGCAGAAGTACGCTACTAACAAGTTAAGTGAGAGGGTGGAAATAGTGCTCGATTATCTAAAGGGTATCATCTCTGCTTCCGATGGGATCACAACCGAAGATTACGCCAGACTTCGAGAATTGAATTCGGTTGTCAATAGATTGAATTACAAACCCAACGACACCTTACTTCAAGAACTCGATTCGCGAGAACTCAATGCGAATTTCACCTCCATTTTGGGGTTATTGGTGGAAAATCTCAATAATGCCGAGAAATTAAACTTTCAGACCATCAAGTCGCTTCAACAATCTAAGTATCTTTTGTTCGAGTCAAACATGTCTCCTCTGAACGCACAGACCAATCCACCCCTGCTGACACGTCTGTATGGCAATAACGATAGAGGCGTGAGTAGGAGTTCTACGTGGGCAAATTAAAAACAAAAATAATAAACAAACAAATAAATCTCAGCATTGCATATACGTTTTGATGCTGGAAGCGAGTCAAACGTCGGAAGCGACGAATCGGGTTAAAATCTGAAAAGGGAAAAAATACATGTTGCAAATGTGTTGGAGATGTATTTTAACGCGTTTATTCACAGAATATAAAGCATCTGGATATTCACATTCTAATCTCTGTAACGATTTAAACACAACTGAATTCTCTTTAAAAATGACGAATGCGTGGAACAGCTGCTGAGCCCCACCAAAGCCATGCTGGACCCTTCTAAGCCCACCGTAAACAGCTCTCAGCACAATACTTCTACAGTAAAAGTAAGGAATGACTTGATTAAATTATTATGAATTAAAGTTATTTTTTGCCATTTAGAAACTTTTTCAGATTTTTTTTGATTTTTTCAATTTTGATGACTTAAAAAAATTCTAAGGAATGCAATTGTTGATCTTTAAACTCATTTAAGATGAATTCATGAAATAGATAAGAAATACGTAAGGAAGAAAAAAACCGTCACATAAATAGGTATTGTATTGAAAAATGACCACCGCTAGAAGAAATAGAATGAAAAACCAAAAACCGAGCAAAGCAAATAAACAGGTGGATTACGGATCATCTTTCTCTAACAACTGACCAACTTGACGATATCTAATTCGACTGGGGTACATTGGTCACCGATGGTCTTGTCGTACAAGTTGTAGAAGTCACCACTGAGACACTTGTAGAAGGTGGTTTGGTTACCAATGGTCAATTGACCGACTGGGGAGATGGACCAACCAGCGGCGTAGATGGCACCGGCTTGAGGTGGAGGACCATCGAATTGGAATTGTCTGTTGGCAACAATGGAACCGATTCTACCGTGAGAGTCGGTCAAGATACCAGCGGATAACAGTAAACTCAAGGAGTTTTCAGTGAAACAGGATTCTGGGATGGAACCAGTAGAACCATCAGCACCGGAGTTGGCGACGGAGGTGGCTTGGACTTGACCATCACTGATTTGGGAGGCAACGGTGGCAGTAGGGGTAGCTTGAACTTGACCGTCGGAGATTTGGGAAACTAAGGTAGCAGTTTCGGCTTGAACTTGACCGTCACCGATTTGGGAGACCAAGGTAGCGGTAGTTTGAGCTTGGATTTGACCGTCACCGATTTGGTTGACTAAGGTCTTGGTGGTTTGTTGTTGGACTTGACCATCACCGATTTGGTTGACTAAAGTGGCGGTGGTTTGGGCTTGGATTTGACCGTCACCAATTTGGTTGACCAAGGTCTTGGTGGTTTGTTCCTGGATTTGACCATCACCGATTTGGTTGACTAAAGACTTAGTAGAGGTGGTTTGGGCTTGGATTTGACCGTCTCCAATTTGGTTGACCAAGGTCTTGGTGGAGGTGGTTTGGGCCTGAACTTGACCGTCGGAGATCTGGTTCAACAAGGTGGTGGTGACCTTACCACTGTTGGCTTGGATTTGACCGTCGCCGATTTGGGAGGCAACGTCTCTCTTTCTCTTGTCAGCAGATGGAGAGGCAGTGGCCAAACTCTTGACAGAGATACCAAAACTGCCCGAGAAGTCAGTGGCATAGCCACTTGGAGCGGCGACATCTGGAGTCAAGGTGGACCATGGTTCAGATGGGATGTAGGCTGCCAAAGCAGAGGATGACAAAAGGGAGATCACGGATAAACTGATTAACGAGCCTTTCATTGTTATAAGCGATAGTATATTATGACAATTAGCAATTCTATATAATTGGGAAACAGAAGGACGCTACCCCACCGGGGAACATGGCCATATTTATACCTCAGGCTATTTTAATCCAAGGCTCCGAGAAAACTAAATTTAATTTCTTCACGTAAGAGTGCAACCATATTCGGAATAGTAATGATATGCATAAGTGCATGTCAATGACATCCACTACTGCAGCCATCCCTTCGAAGTGGTTAAAAATAGATCGGTGACATGGGGACAATATGGGGACGAAATGGCGATCGAGTGAGATTAATTCGAAATCCGACATTTCTGGGTGTTGTAGCGGCCCGTTTGGCGAGTTGGTTGACATGTATCTTCATCTGTATGGAACGACTGACGCCAAAAATATCAGCGTTGCAGTCGCGGACCGAGCGTGTAACCAGAGAGAATAACAAATAGAATACGGTTGTTGCCAGGCAAAACACAGGCAAGTCACACAGACTGTGGGCAGCCCCAACTGCGAAACGCCGCCAGATTGGCTCCACAGCGGTCCTTACGTGGAGGTTGCTAAGGAATTTGCCTCGAATAGGAAGCCACCGTGGATTCGATGCAAGTGTAGTGCGAGCGACACACAGGTTGCTCACACCAAGATGCCAGGATCCCATAGGTTGTCACCAATGGACAATGTGGGATGTGCATTAATTGCGGATTAGGGACGTCACCAGGCGAGAGTCAGTGGTGTGGTGAAGTGAGGTGATATGATATGGGGAAGGTCAGTGGTCGGCGACGAGAGTTTTTTCGACGGTGGGAAAATCGCGTGATTTCCCTGTTACAATTGCAAACACAATTCCCATTCTTGTGGTCGTTATGTTCAATTGAATTGTCAATTCTCCCGTTTCAACGCCTCCTATTCGTTAGCGATGTGCAAGGTGTAAGGGATGAGTTTGTGCAACGGGCAAACCTAAATCTATTTTTAGCCGACCCTCACGTATGGCTCATCGAAGAGAAAGAGAGAGGAGACGATATCAATTATGTCATAGCAAGGATTTGTTCAGGGGCAGTCTAATTTCATCCTTTTCGAATTCGGTGTAGCTTCATGCTTGGCTTTGTCTAGTGAGCTCGCTACAGATAGCTCGAGCGAGAGCTTCCTCAGCCCTCGAGGCTATTCTACGCCCGCATCGAGAAGACACGTTATTCCCATGGTCTAGAAGCTAAAACGGCTTCCACACTGTTATGGCTGCAAAACAAACAAAAACATACACGTCAAGTGAAAGTTTGTAGTAAGCCAAGACCCTTTTTTATGCCAGCAGGATTTTGCAGCTTGCAACACCAAGGTCAAACCTACAATGTTTTCATTCAATACTCATATATATAAACCCGATCGAGAAACCAAAAACCAAAACCTATTTTAACCATCCATTTTATTCGTCTACGTAGTTGTATCTTCATCTGTTCACAATCTAACATGAGACTAAGTCAATGAGATCAAGATAAACAGGAACACATTGAGCACCGATGGATTCGTCGTATAAGTTGTAGAAATCACCGCTCAAACATTGGTAGAAGATCTCAGTAGAACCGATGGCTAATCTACCTTCTGGAGTAACGGACCAACCGGCGGCGTAGATGGCACCAGCTTGAGGTGGAGGACCATCGAATTGGAATTGTCTGTTGGCAACAATGGAACCGATTCTACCGTGGGAGTCGACCAATTCAGAGCCCTTCAAGGTCATAGCCAAGGAGTTTTCGGTGAGACAGGCCTTGGTGATAAGGGAGCTGCTTGGAGAAGAAACACTGGTTGCTTGAACTTGGCCATCAGTGATTTGGGAGACACCAGAAACGGTGGCAGTAGCTTGGATTTGACCGTCACCAATTTGGGAAACAACCTTACCAGTGGAAGTAGTTTGGTGTTGGATTTGACCGTCGCCGATTTGGTTGATCACCTTGGCAGTAGTGGTGGAAGTAGTTTGGTGTTGGATTTGACCATCACCGATTTGATTGATCACCTTGGCAGTGGTGACTGGGGCAATTGTGGTGGTGGTGGAAGTTTGATGTTGGATTTGACCGTCACCAATTTGGTTGATGACTTGAGCAGTGGAAAGGGTTTGATGTTGGATTTGACCGTCGCCAATTTGGTTGATGACCTGAGCAGTTGAAGTGGTGGTTGGAACGACTAAGCTACCAGATTGCTTTTGGATTTGACCATCGGTGATTTGGTTGACAACGTCTCTCTTGGCCTTGGTAGTTGGGGAGGCAGTTGAGGAAGAGATCGAGGAGGTGATAGTGACAACAGAGATACCGAAGGTGGCACTATAGTCAGTAGAAGCACCAGATGGAGCTGGTTCCTTTGGAGTCAAGGTGGTCCATGGTTCACTTGGGATGTAAGCGGCGATGGAAGAGCCAATTAAAGCAGCAGAAGCTAAGATACCGTGGGCGTATTTCATTTTGTTTATTGAAATTTAATTTTTCTGATTGGAGTCAAGATGTTGATAAGAAGAAAAGACAAATGCCATTCCAAGGGACAGCAGGCCCCCATTATATAGTGTTTGATGGCTTCGGATCAAGAGGTGGTGAGCAACGAGATCAACCAGCCATCCTCCTGATCTTGAGGAAATGACATGAGCGATGATGTGTATGCACCTCTCAATGTTCGTTGATGATGATTTGGGTTTTCTATTACATATTGTTACACGCAAAATTGCCCGTATAGGCAAAAGGTAAACATAGCCAATTAAACCTAATCTGGACTAATTCTAAATTTATCTGCAGTTAATTTCCTCGATGCACAATTATGTCATGTGTAAGGCGGCAGCTGGTCGGAAGAGCCAACGAAATGGACACAAGGCTTGAATATAAGGTTTAATAGCGGTTGCACTCAATCAATAGGAACGGTTTCGTGGAAATTAGAGTTCAATCGCGCCAACCACCCTAATTAATGAGAAGGCAACCAAAACTAGCTTTTCCCCTTGCATTCGGATCATACTTATAAATTGGGAGGGCTGGCAATAAGGCACTCCGCAATGGTATTTTTAGACATCGGATCTCCAGGCTGAGCATCACGGATGCGAAAAAGGGGGATATCAGTGGGCAATGCAAGTATACATGACATGATCACCTAACTTGCTGATAATATCATTGGCCATATGTGAGCAATTAGCCTAAGGCAGCGATATTATCGGCTAAGTATGGCTGATCGTCCGTGTTCCGACCTTCAGGGGCATCTCCATTCCTGATAAGCCTATTGCGGTGAATTATGTCCAGGACCAGACTTGGGCCAACGTCTCCCCCAATAAATTTTGGCCACAACATTTTCGTTGAAACGGTTTTTTTTATTTTACTGAAAATACACATTTATCAGGTCAGCAAAACTATTTTTTAACCGGTCACGTGATGGCAGAAAACCCCATCTTCTTGAACAAGCCCACTTTTGTTGCATCGGGGTTTTGTGGTCTAGTTGGTTATGGCATCTCCTTAACACGGAGAACGTCCCCAGTTCGATCCTGGGCAAAATCATCGTTTTTTTGTTTTTGCAAATATATAAGTAAATCAACAAATATTTCTTTTTTAGATATTTTAAATGAAAAAATCTTTATATAATCTTTATATTAATTTGTTTTATGTTCAAATTTTATTCGAAGTGGAGAGACTTCCACCAATACAAGCGGCTATTGGAGGTAATTGTAGATATCGATAGAGACAGAAGAAGAAGATAAGATGAAATACTTTGTTATTTGGATCTTAAAGATCGAGAGATTTATCCTAATATGCTTAACCTAATAGAAGAGTAGACGTTATCAAAGGAGACTTTTCCAGCCAATATATCCGTACCGATTCTCTTCTACAGTTTCTCATCATATTCATAGATTACTCACTGTCACTATAACTAGTATCGTCATCGTCGTCATTACCGTCCCATTCTAGATAATCCGTAGTTATGAGCTTCTTCGAATTAGGTAAGATCAATGGATCGAAAGGGAAGTATGAAAGATAGTCGAGAAATTCCTGTCTTTGCTTGAAAACAACGTTCTTCTTGGTGTTTGAAGTCTTCTTGGCCTTGGAATTTGCCAATCTCTCCCTCTTGTTCTCGTCGATGATGGAGAAACAGAAACAAAGGTTTTCCTGTTGAGAAAATTTGGCAAAAATAAGAACAACCGTTTCATTGGCAAATTTCAATGGATTGAACTTGGTCAAGATGATTCTTTGGAAAAACTTGTCTAAATCCAACTCCCATTGTCCTGTGGAATCTCTCAACATCTCATACTTGAAACAGAAGATGTAAACGAGACATTGGAAACAACTGTAGAAAAGTCTGAATCTCTCCATTCCTCCATTCCCGTCAAGAACTTCGTTTTCTCTTTCCTGCACATATCTGTCCAACCAGTTGATCAAATAGCTAATGATAAAGAGCATTTGGCTCTTGTTCACCTTGTTGCAACGGGCCAAGAAGGATGAAAGATATTGCACTGCCTTGAATCTCTTGTCAAGGGTCTCTTGATTACTGAAAATCAAATCAATCAAGGATACCAAATAAGAGTCAATCAATATTGGTTGCGAAGATGCGATCTTGAAAACCAAGAATTGGACAGCTTTTGTAGAGTAAGTAGGTATGATGTGTGTTTTGAAGAGGGTCATCAAGGTATTGAATAAAATGATCCCGTCTCCATTCTTCAATTCTTCTTCTGTGAATTTATCTGACACATGATTCAAGAGAAGAGTTAATAATGCGTCAGATTTGAGAGCCGTTTCTTTAAGATTTGTCGTTGATTCAATAATATATTGTTCTTCACCCTCATTATCCTCGTCGTCTTCATCATCATCCTCCTCCTCTTCGTCGTCATCAGCATCGCTCTCGTCGTCATCATCATCGCTTTCAGCGTCGCTTTCGCCCTCGCTTTCCTCGTCGATTTCATTTTGTAATTCAACATCTAATCTAATGCACCCTTCCAACACTAGCGTCCACACGGGAAACCTCAATTCAGCAATATATTCCGTGAGTCTCAAGAGATTCGAGACATAATTAAGCATATCCTGCTTATTACCGTTCTTATTAGGAAACCATTTCGCAAGATAGGATGCGAGGTTGTTTATGGAGGTGGGAATGATGGTGATGAGGTAGCGTAAAATATTATGCACCAATTCCGACGTGGATTCCGTGAACTCGGAGATCAACTTGTTCACAATGCTATCAAACCATTTTGGAGACGAAGAAAGCAAAATACAGAGGAAATCCGAGTAACTGGTGACAAACTTGGCATCATTTTCGTAATTTAACCATCTGAAACCAATAATGGCGTTGATAAGGGGATGTAACGTGCTGTTCAATTTATTCTGTGTGTCTCTTAATTTCTGTAGAAGAACAGTGAGTTGCTCAACCTTGATGGCTTCGCGGTGGGTACGGGCCAAACTGATGTTGGATGCCAATTTGTCAAACTCCACTGCGTTGGCTTCGATGTCTTCTAATAATCTATTGACATAGCTATTGAAGATCTTGCCGTTGATGGAGACATCGTCGTCCTCATTCATGGATTTTAGTCTTTTGAGGGGCAATTTTTCCTCCTCCATATTTATAGAGGACCTCTTTAGTATATTTTGTTGTATTGCCATCATTGTATAATTCTGGGCGTGGTTCCAGTGCTTATCTCTCGTTTATATTATGTCTCGTGTGCAAGGAGTTCCAGCAAATAATATCCACCAGAAACGGCAAAAATGATCCTCCAGCAACGAATTAAAAACAATTCCGTGTAATTATGGTTATGATCTTTGCAAAAATCGAAAAAAATCCCCACCTTTCCCAATAAAAATGCTGAATCACTCGTGGTTCTATCCTTTCTTTTATCAATTCTGCTACAAAAATTAGAAAAATTTTCCTGAAATATTTTAAGCCAGATTTCCCGATTGGGCAATATGATGCCAAAATAGCAGATGTGGTGGACACACGTAGGAAGACTGAAGATGAGTTGGACGATGGATCCAGAAACAGATATTAATGACAGATAAATTGATCTTCAACTGATTTGTTCCATTGCCCAGATGACCTTTATTTGAAATCTTTTGATCAACTCATCTCCGCAATTCATTGCAACTATTGCCACACATAAATGGTCAACACACTACATTGTAATCCCTACACTTACATGCATAATGTGACATATTGGTTTCAATGTGGCATTTACCGATGATGGCAGCAGTTGCCGATGTATTTCTTCACTGCAATTCAAAATATTATGAGAAAGGCCTATTTTATTATCATCCCTATTGTTGGAGAAGAGATTTTGGCTCTTTTAGCCATCTACACGTCTCTTAAATTGGTCAATACACATCATGGGATTTGACTGAAGATTCCAAGACACCCCCCTTGGACAACATCAGTAAAATGTTAAAAGTGCTCTAATTCGAGAAGAAGTTGTAGAAACTCATTGAAACTTTGAATTACTGGTAATAGAGATAAATAAAAGGTCATGTATCAATTATTTATTCATATTATCATCAATTGAGCCCATAATCTCTACAAAGATTATTTATCATGAGACAACTATTATTCCCTGTACCACCTACTATTTATAGACCCTAAAAAAAATTGCGATAGGTCCCACCTGATTTGCATTGAGATAAATATTTCCCGGAGGAGTTTAAAAAAAAGTGTAACACTCCCCCTCCCCCAGGTTTTTTCAATTTTTTAGCCAAAAAAATATAACCAAGTTAAGAGATGAGTGTACACCTCCCTTCTTGTTGATATTTTATAGCTAAGAATCTCTTATAACCATTGAGTTGTTAGAGTCTTGGTGGTACTGGTCCAATTATCAGGTCAATGTTGCGAATGTAAAGGGTAGGCTACCCATTGATGTATTTGTTGAAAATAATCAATGAGGTGGAACTTCAATCCTATCCTTATCGCTGAAAATAAGAGACTCCAACAATGAGGAACACGGACTTATAAGTTATAGTCAATTAGCCTGTATTCTACGCCTGGGAGACAAGCGTACCGACCACGCCAACTGAATGTAGCTTCCCAGGGATGTCTCCCATTATATGGCTAAGCAAAATAGTGATACTTTGCTTGGCACCAACTATGCCAGCTAACATAATTAGTTAGACTAATTACAACCAGCATACTTCACCTAGGAGACAAGCGTACCGGCCATGGAATATAGCTTCCCAGGGATGTCTCCCATTAAATGATTCAGTATATTATCAGTAAACTGACTGGCGCTGGTCTTATAAGATGGGATAATTATAACCAGTATACTTCGTCTAAGAGACAAGCGTACCGGCCACGGAGTGTAGCTTCCCAGGGATGTCTCTCATTATGATTCAGTAAACTGGCGCCAATAATGCCAGCTTGGACAATTAGTTAGACTAATTAAAACCAGCATACTTCATCTGGGAGTACCTTCTTTACCCTTCGAGTACTCCAGTTATACGACGGTGAAGTCCATTTGAATCAGTAAATCATCACCGAAATGACTGGCTTCCTTTGATGGACTTATGAATTGGAGTGACTCTATACTACATCTGGAAGACAACCGTACCGACCACTGGATGTAGCTTCCCATGAAGTCTCCCGTTATATGGCATGAAACCCATTTGAATACGTATATCATCATTATAACCACCAATTGCTGAACTATGCCGGCCCCTGACATTGTTAAATTAAGATAAGTTGCTTGCTTTCTCTCTCAACTAATAAAAGGCTCAGGTTGTCTACCTCTACTAAGACTAGAAGTCCAACTCCACACATCTAATGATCAGAGCTTCCAAGCTCGAAGCAGCCGGTAGATGGGAATATCAAGCAGCCATTGAAGGCCACAAGAGCTTCTCCCAATAGGCTCATTTCTGCCCATATAAAGATATCACACGGGGGAAAGAACTGTCTCACATCAACAACCACGAAGATTGCGAGAGCCAAATTCTCATACTTCCTATCTATGTAAGCTCTGTCAGAGACAAAATGTTGCGCCATAGACGATCTATATATCCCAATATCCCAACTCAACACATTAGAGGCTTCGTTACGTGGATCTGAATCCATATTCAAGAGGAACTGGACCCTGAGGTCCTTTCCAACACCACTAAACCAAGAGCCACCCAACCACCTGATATTGAAGAGAGGTCCGTATTCCAATAACCTGTACCAACGTGCTAGACATTAATAAGTTCATAATCTCCTTGGACCAGCATATACCATAATTAGGTGATTCTTGGGGATCCAAGGGTGAGAGTTAATGGTCTGTGAAAGCAGCAAATATGACCAGATATTGGAAACGACATCCTAGATGGAAGTATATGCACAAATGAGTCTCACAAACTCTTCAAGTGAATTGTAGTCATATTAACGAGTTATATATATGTGTTTTATTAATAGAATTTGTTCTACTAATAGAATTAAACACCTTTGTGTAGTATTACAGAGTGGAAGTAGTGCGTGTACCCTATTCGGTTGCAAAATGTCGCGGTCAGCTGACAACTACTAATAGAGTTGGTCAAATGCATTATTCGTTTATTCTAAATGACCATAGAATATCATTTAGAATAAACGAATATTTGACGGAGTGGGGTAAAAGATTACTAAGCTTATTAACCTTTTCCTGTTTACTTCAATCAATTGTCTCTTCTATTTTGTTTCCAGGAATCACATTCTTTTCAAATATCTCTCTTCTCTTTATCATTGGATGTCCTAGGGAGATATTTCACCATCTACTTGCATTTGATACCCATTTTATTATATATACACTGATATTACATAGCGACATGACAGCGGAAAACCACAAAACTTGGCAACCACTCTAGATTATTAATTTTCTCATGCTATCATTTACAATCCACATCTCCAATTCCTTGTTGTATTCTACATTGAGTAAGCGTTTCCCCGTCACAGGACATCTGCATCCCTTTTCCTCTGGTTGATTCGAAAGATACTCATGAATACATTTATAATCGAAAACATGACCGGTCTCTAATATGGTGGGGTTTGTAATCGGTTTCTTGCAAATAGGACATTCGCCGCTAGTAGTGGTGGATGGCTTTGCAGCGCTCTCGTGTGTTTTCACCACTCCCGAGGGCGGAGGCAATTCTATACTGAGATTATCTGAATTGGCCAATTTTGCTGCAAATTCAGAGGTCGACCACCATTCCAAGAACTTTAACAAAAAGATAGCGATGGGGAAGACTTTTCCCACGGTGAACAATAAGGATTTGTTGAGCGGGGTGGTGAAGCGACGAACGGCGCCCAAAATGGACTCTCCCGCTGAAGGAGGTCTTATTCTAGTGGCAGAAGAACTGAATTTCACGGGATTATTACGCAATTCCTCCAATTTGTAATCGTATTCGTTCAATCTCGCATATTTGACATTGAAGAGCCAACACAAGAGATTCGGCGATTGGATCTTCCCCGCGATATAAAGCAATTGCAACCCCAAATTCACCGCCTTGAAAAATCCATCCACCATCGGATATAGTCGAAGAAATAGTTTCTTGAGCTTATTGGGGTAATTGGCGGCATCGAGTTTACGTAGGATTGACTCGGTCGTGTACCTGGCGAAGAGAAGCTCGCATTTGTCACTGATATAGCTGATTCCCACGAAATCGACGATACTGACGGCTATTTGCAACTTGGTCAAACGTCTCCTCGCTTCAATGAGATCGTTATTTAATTTAGAGCGAAATTTGACCGGCAAGTTATTTGCTCTTTTGATTCCATAGAATTTCTCGGTAAAACAGCCGTTATTGATGGTGAGATTGTAATATTCGATGGCGGACTTGATGACGAGATTCAACTCGTCGAAATTGTTCACTATCCGGAGCAAATATTGTGGGTATTTCGTGGTGTAATACACCAAGACGTATCTGACCGAGGGTGCCAAAAGGGCGTCCAATTGGCGGTTTGAGATGATTTCAAAGAGGGTCGGCACATCTTTATCGAGTTCCCGTGAGTCCAATGACGAGAAATATTCCATTTTATTGCGTTGTTGGAGAAAAAAGTTGGGTTATGTTGCGATATTGCGATAATCTGACGCATTTCTTGAAGATCAAGTGGTGTTGTGGTTTTTTTGTGATAAGCATGACACGATAGACACACTACATGTGATGGTTTATGCACGAAAGGTGGGGGGTGGGTGGAGAGATATATAACTATGAATAAATGTGTGGTGGTATTTTTCAATTAAATTCGGAAGGAAAATTGGAGCTATTTTCCTTCTTATCTATAATTCTTATTTCCCTACAACACTCAAGATCTAAACTTTCCATTGATGAATTACAACTCACCCAAGCCCTTGACAACTTCGCTCTGTCTCTCTCTATCCTCCTTGGACAAGGACAATTTGGTGGTTGTTCTCAAATCGCCCAAGATATCTCTCGTTTTGCCGAAATACACCTCCTGAAGCATATTTCTCAACTTAGTCTCCACCTCCTCCACCAATTGGCCGATGTTGGACACATGTGAGACGTCATCCACGACTGCCAACTTCCTCTCGGTTTGTCTGGTCAAATTTCCCGATAAACTCAACGAATCGACGTCGGAAGAGGCCGAATCCAAGCTCAATATGATGGTGGAGGTCAATTTGTAAGTGGCAGAGGTCTTCGAGTCCATAGCGACTTCCACCACATGAATAGAGTCCCAAACACCGTTTCCATCGTCAGACTTCTTCTTCAATAACACCACACCGGCAAATCCGCCGGTCTCCTCGTCTTCGTCTTGATCCCACAAATATACCGAGGAGATGCCGCCCTCGTAATACAATTCTCGGTAGATATTGAAGGAATCGTTGGCAAACACCTCCATTTTACGCAATCTCTCCGAGGGAAAAGGAGCATCGTCCGCAGCAGCATCGGAGGGATAGTATTTATTGGAATAGGGAGATCTATACGAGTCTCCGTCTCGATTATAATCGCAAAGAAGATATTCTCTGCCACAACAACCACATGTCCCCACTTGTAAAGACGTATCTACGGCAGATAAAAGATCCTCAGCAAGATCCGGGGCTATTCTACAGATATTGGTTAAATGACCATCAATATTCTTCGGATCGAGTCTACGAAGGAGATCCAATGAGGCGTCGTATGCTTCATCCGACTGGAAATTGTGAGTGTTTTTGTCCAAGCATCTTATTTCAATTACTCACCATTTTATTGCTATTATTTATTTTTCAATTGACTTTAATTGGTCGTAATTGCTGGAACTTGTTGGATGTTATATAGGATGGAGGGTCGTGTGTGAATTGGTTATGAGTTCCGTAATAGGAACTATATGGTATGGACACTGTATTGGTTTGGGGAAGAAATCATTACTGTATCCGATAATATGATTTATTGAGAATATTTGATAATATTTATCCAATCTGATAATATGATTTTTTCAATCTGATAACATGATTATTCGCAATATCTGAAATTATCTTAGACAACTTATTACCGGGAAACTTGAATCAAGAACAAATTGTGGTGATGAAGAAAATCCACATTCCAATTGAATAATTCTACTCATACACATCAAATAAGTTAATTTTTGTTCTAATTCGTACAAATCAAAGAAATGCTTTTTTCTCATGCCGCGGTCTCCACGCTACTTCTCTTCATGGCATCAACCACCAATTTCTCCCAATCTGGAGTCAAAGCATAATAAGTCTGGACGGCCCCGATAATCACCAACGCCAAAGTGGAGCCGATCCAAAGACCCATCAAGCCCTGGTTGTACGAGAAGGCCAACCACACGGCAAGTGGGATTCCCACAACGTAATAGGACACAAGATTGACAATACCCCCGATCTTCTGTTGGCCCTGGCCTCTGAGACAACCCGCTGAGTTGGCGTTGACGGCATCGGCAATTTGCATCACCGCAATCAATGGCATGATGGTGTTGACCATGGCAATGACCGCCTTATCGGAGGTGAATAGCTCGGCGGTTTCCGTGGAATAGAAGAATAACACGAAACAATTGATGAACGACACACAAAGACCAAACACCAACGAAACACGAGAACTTCTCTTGGCCAATTCAGGCAAGCCAGCACCCAAGAAGTTGGCGATTCTGGTGGAAGCCGCGATACCAATGGCAAAAGGAACCTGGTAACTCAATCCACTGACAGTGGCGGCAATCGATTGGGCCGCCAAGGCCGTGGTGCCAAGATAACTGGCCAATAACGTCAAGAACTCAAAGGCGAGAAATTCTGCTTCCAACATGATGACACCCGGGAGAGCCAAAGAAGACAATCTACCCCAATGTTTGAACGCCTCGTTGAGTTGCAAGCCACCCCAACATTTTGTAGGGTTCAAGTCGCTTTTGGTGGTGACAGTATAGAGAAATAAGCCAATTGCCATCAACCAATAATTGATAGCAACGGCCAAGGGGGCTC
The DNA here is from genome assembly GCA_030573195.1 of Nothofagozyma chilensis. Taxonomy (NCBI): domain Eukaryota; kingdom Fungi; phylum Ascomycota; class Pichiomycetes; order Serinales; family Cephaloascaceae; genus Nothofagozyma; species Nothofagozyma chilensis. The sequence goes on from JAJMCV010000136.1 coordinate 135,957, forward strand.
CAAGATAGCCGATTCCAATGGTTTCGTTCCAAACAAAGAGCCAATTCATCAACCCGTTCAAAGGGGCACACACCAATAAGGTGTATGTTGCAGCATGGAAGATTCCCTGGGCTTGAAGGAATCTTTTCCCAGTCTCAAATAAGATATAGCCCGGGATTCCCATGGCCACAATTTTGATATAATCCGCAGCCAATTTAGCCGTCAATGGATCCGGGATCACAAGCGATAGCAATTGGTTCGAAAAAAACACCCAACCGAATAAGATGGGGATCATGATGGAGAAGATTAAAGCAGTACATCTCTGGAAATAGACACCGACCAAAGTGTATCGACGAGCACCGTAAGCCTGGGGACAAAGCGTATCCAAACAGGTGGCTAATCCCTGGATGGTGGAATAACCAGTGATATTGGCCGTCATGGCCCCCAAGCTGACAGCAGCCAATTCCGTGGCACCCAAATGACCCACGGAGAAGATTGACACCGTTGAAAGCGAATTTTGCAAGAGAAACGTCACCACCAACGGCCACGACGACTTGGCGATCACCTGGAGTTCCCTGGTGTAAGTCGTCTTACGGACCGCACCTGAGACCACGGCCTCTTCCCAGGTCTCCACAACACCCTCCTCTTCGATGGTGCCATAACCCTGTTCCACAGAGACGGGGATCTTTATAGCGACATCGTTATCTCTCAAAAGAGCGGCCTCTTCGTTGAGCAATTCCTGAACAAATACCGATTCCCTTCTCTGGTCGATTTCGGAGTAAACCACCACCGGTTCCGGCTCCTCGGGCTCGTCTTCAATATAATCGATGTTATTGTCAATGAAGTCCTGGGGAACATACAAGCCCCCCTTGCCAAGCGACCCATATACCACCGACGCTCTTCTCCGCGATACCGTCTCTTTGAACTGGTGTTGACCGGTGTTGATGGGGCTGGACATTGTGAAAAAGGGTCCAATAGCGAGCGAGAAAAATTAATACGAGTCCCGTTTCTCGTGGTTTGTTTTGTAGTTATCGTAGAATTTTAATTTTCCGCGCATTGCAGCAGCGAAGGATCAAGATTACATCACCGGGGGTATCAGGACCAGACGAGTGTTTAAGGTTGTTTCGGGACCGTAAACGGGGCGAAAATGGCTGTAATTGGCACTTCGGTGGTTATGGACAATTTGGCAGAATTTGGCCTAGAAACGTGTTTATCTCGGATGTTTGGCTCATATCGTTTTCGTTTGACATCGCTGGACCCCTGCCCGATTTGGAAAATGATATGTAACAGGCGTCCCAATGGGGATGACTCCACATTTATGGATGGAGGTTTAAATGGGATTAAATGAGCTATACGGTTGATTATTGCGATCATTCCATTGATAATTTTAAACAAAAAACATCTTTCACTCAGGTTTCTCGGTCTTCTCCGAAAGTGTTTTTTACGGCAAAATACAATAAATCATTTCTTTAATAAGTTTAATTGAATAGTCCCACCAAATCAAACTCACCATCCTTCTTCACAACGGCTTCTTGTTCGGTGATGATGGCATCGATCAAGACATGAGGTGTGACATCGAAAGAAGGATTCCACACATCGATTCCCGGAGCGGCGATTCTGACGGTGTTTAAGGTTGGTTCGTTATCAACAATCACAATTTGTTCATTTTGAACCAAAGCACCCGTCAATTGGGTCAATTCGATCCTGGGTCTTTGTTCCACCACGATTTCGGAACCCGTGGCCGATCTCAAGTCGATGGTGGTCTTTGGAGCAGCAACTAAGAACTTGATCTTTGGATTGGACTCGATGATCTTCGACAATTGATAAGTACCGATCTTGTTGGCGGTATCACCGTTCTTGACGATTCTATCAGCACCAACAATGATGAACTTGATTGGCGAGGCAGCGCCCTCTTTGGACCCCTTTTCGAGAGAATCGATCAAATAAGCCGCCATGTTATCCGTGACCAAAGTGGCTGGAATCTGCTCATAAACCAATTCATAGGCCGTCAATCTGGCGCCTTGGTTGTATGGTCTAGTCTCCAACGGATAAACATGGTCCAACCAGGCGGAATTGGCGTTCTTTTCCGATTGCGGGTTTTCCTTGGACTCCAACCAGGCGGATCTGATGATCCCCAAGGCAGTTCCATGGCCAGCAGTGGCCAAAGCACCGGTGTTACAAATCGTCATGATGGAGAACGGCCCCGTGAAGTTCTCCTTGGCCAATTCTCCGAGCATATAATCGACCCCATTTTTTCCCAATTTGAGGTTGTTGGCCAAATCGTCGTCGTACAAATTGATCGCGTAAGTGTAGATGTTCGCGTAAATCTCCTTCAAAGAGTTTGTGTTCTTGACAATCGTCTGGACATCCCCACAAGCATTGGAGAGATTGACAGCAGTTGGTCGGGATTGCACCAAGAAATCGATTCTTTCGTAGAATTTGGCCTTAAATGCGTCGATATGGGCCAAATCGTAACCAAATGCGGTGTTCTCCAAGTTAATGACCCGATGGAGCTCTACAACGATACTGAAAACCCCCACAATGGCAATAGCGGGAGCTCCTCTCACTTGCATCTTCTTGATGGAATTATAGCCATCGTCCACGTCTGTCACATCCAAATACACCGATTGGTAGGGAAGAAGCAATTGGTCGAGGATTTGGAGAGTGATGTTGGTTCTATCGAACCGAATGGCCTGAAGAGAAGACATTTTTTTCGTGGCGATTGCAACCTGCTACTACAAATTGCGGGGTGTGAGTCTAATTTATAGTTATACGCAGGAAAACGTTTTATGTCGTTCTTTCAAATTGACGTCTTTAGGGTTCGAAGCGGGAAGTTTTCGTAGATCACGTGATACAATACGTCCCCCCACCGAAGCCCACTCACCCAAAAATTTCAACTCCTACAATAACGACAAGTCTCGAAGTACAACAACAACTGCACATTAAAGATAAAGATCGAGAATCGCACACCATTATCACACACAGATCATCGCCATCATACCGTCCGTTTAAAAAAAAACGTGACAATCCCGTGAAATCATCCCCAAATACACCCTAGTTGCATTTGTTCAACATATTCAATTAATTGACCATACGAGTCAAACTTCCCGCAAAACTGTCGTTGCGGTGAATAATAATTATGACGGACTCCGACACCAATAGTCCCGCCAATATGACCCCCAACGGTCTCCCAGCCACCGTCATTCCATCGTCTGGATTGAGCGATACAGTTGCCCTCTTGTGCGTCTTATTGGCATGTCCTCCTTGGTTGAGTTGTCTCATTCTTCTCTTATATGCGATTTCGGCATCTTCACGGGCCATGGGCGGGAAGTTATTCGCAAAAGTTTTGAAGAAACAATCCGGGTTCCATAATGATTCGCTCTTTGTCACCCAGAGCCAGGACGAGATGTTTTCGCGCTATAAGAAACGGTTTTCCGACTTCTTGGGCCCGTTATTGTTGGCATTTCTCATCGATGGCCTACTAGCGCTCATGTTCCGGGTATTTCTTCCCGGGACCTCCAAATTGACCAATATTTTGGCAAAGGCCCTAATAGCGTCCACATTAGTGGGATCTGCCAAAAGTTCGCTCACAAATGCTTTGATTTCCACCGTTTTGATCATAATTCTCGACCATTCCATCACAAATTTGACAAATTCCGTCATAGATTATTTCGAGCTACATTTCCATATCCCCACAAACATCTCCATCATGTCGTCCCATTACAATTCGCCCATCCATGACTTTCTCGTGTCCACTGACCTGGATTTCCACGTTCTGTTGATGAAATTGCTCCACTATTTGAACAATTCCACCAGCTTCTTGTATTCTATTTTATCCATCCACACCATCTTGATTGGGGTTCTTCCCACCTCGCAAGGCATCTTCTTGTTGAAAGATTGGTCCGTCAAATTGGACCAATTGAGCAATTTGGACGATAATCTCGCCACCTATAACAAGAAGAAATCAAATCTAACGCCCTTGGCAAGTTCCACCTTGCAAACAACAAACTCGATCTCGAGCATATATCCAACATCCTCTTCCTCAGAACAACAGCCAGAAATCCCAGTGATCTCGGTTAGTCCCGATATCGCGGAGTCTCCCTTACCCTTGCGATCTCCTGTACCGAATAATGACTTTCAAGATAATACTCCGGCTAGTTATCCATCGGTGACATATCATCAGGAAATCTCCAATTCTGCTTCTGTAGTTGCAGCCAATTTCGAGAATTTCTGCATCTCGCCGTTTTCCACAGGTTCTGCTTCCAATCTCAAGAAATCCAATAATAGATTGGCCAATGTGACGTCTTCCCAGCCATTTTGGTCGTTAATAGCGGCCGCTAGAACCATGTTATCGAGACCGGATGTTTTCGCCGGCGATGAAAAGGATTCTAAGGCCATGATCAAATGGAATCATGTCAAGAATGTCACAGCCTTCATCTCGTATATTGGCGACACCTCTATTGGATTACAGGTGTGTGGCTTTCATTTTGCCAATTTGAGAGTCATAGTTAACGATATTGCGTGGCATCAAGTTTTCGATGGCATTAATGATCAAGATACATTCATCATGATTCATAGTTTGACGCCATTATCACAATATAACATTGAAATCTTAGATTATGTCAACGAGGAGCTCTTGGTCTCCACTATCTGTGTGTCCACTAAATCCAACGATGGTAATGTTTTGAATGAAACCAAGTCAACATCTGCACTAATAACCTTGCAACAAAGTCTTATGACCATGAGTGAATCATTGACCGACAAGAAGGCCATTCTTAAGAAAACCAGAAGGGATAACACCAAGAGAGTCAACAATTTGAAGACTGAGATCGAGACTTTGAAGCTGAAAATTAGTAAAAGCAGCGGTTCTGACGAGAGAAACGTCAGGAAGAAAACTGCTTTAAGAACTACAGTGAAACAATTTGAAGTCGAAGTAGTCCAAATTGAAGCTGAAAACTTGGATATTCTGAAGCAAGAGGAAGATTTGTATCGCACGTTTGAGATAGACCGGTCAAGACTCGAGAGCCAGATCAGGGAATTGAAGAAATTTCTTGGTGGTCATGCTGAGTCTATTAATAAGATTAAAGATGAAATTAAGATCTTGGAAGCAGAAAGAGACCATGTACAAAATAAATGTTCTAAGTTGACGTCCAAGAGAATGAAAAACCTCAAGGAATTGAAGAAGGCCGAGAAGGAGCTCAAGAACTTGAAGAACTTTGACATCAAGTATAGACTCGAGGAGAGACAGAAGAGATCCAAACGCAGAGACAAGTTGATGAACGCTTTTATGGAGGAGATCGAGAATTTCAAGAAGGAACTCGACCGAAATGGTAACGGTGTGGCCGTAGAGTCCAATAATCATTGAATGATTGAATAGTTTTTGGTTTACGAATGTATGTATACGATTGTTTGGTGTGCTTGTTTTATATATGGATATGTGATGAATGAAGCAATGATACAGATGGTGTAGTTCATTAGCGATCTACAATTGTCGTTATCTCGTCGTAATAAATATTATGGCTCCACCAATTTCTCCCCAAGAACATGAAATCCTCTATTGAAAAAGATCAACCCGCCCGTACGATCGTGTTGATCGTGACATTTTATATCTTTGACCTCAGCTACCCAGATCTCGTGGTTATCTACGTGGAAGACCTCTTTCTTCTCGCATATGAACACTCTTTCGGCCACGTTCAACACGGGGATATTGACTCCTTCTTCTAGCCATCCATGTGACTCTGTCTCTTTTTCATGATACGCGACGTCCCAATCTGTTCTATCTAGCGTGGTGAAGGGTGTGGTCCGTCCGTTGGTGTTATTGGAGGATTTGACCCCGAGAGAGAAACACCTCGCTATCTCCACAGATTTTGCCACCGGCGGAAGCAAATGAATGGCAAACACTTTATAAGCATGCAATTGGTCCGAGGTGAAGGAAGGTAGATGCAAATTGAATTGAAGCAATGGTTTGGGGAACGCAGATAGCGACGACACCGAGGAAATCGTCATTCCGTGGAATTTGGCCGGGTCTGCTTCTCCTTTGAAGCCATTTGTGAGGATCATAGCTGAGTACATGTTAACACCATATCTTTTCTCTCCAAAAAATTAACTTACCTTGACTACTGACCCGAGACATGCTTTCCTTGAAGATTTGTTGAAACTCTCCATTTGGAACCGGTTTTCTTCGTATCAACGAGGACGAAAAGGGACGAACACTTATCCAGGGCCGTATAAAATTCATTTGTCTGTCAAATCTCTATATATTCCGAAATACGACTCAGAACCCATATATCCATATCCGATGCTCCTTTGGTGTTGTGGTGCTGTTATGTCACTCGAGTGGGAAAAAAATTATGTAAGCCATATATTATAAGGACCATGAGGACTCAACAGACTCAAGATATGAGGATATAAAATAGAATAATTGACGATATTGGACATGAAACGCATGAAGAAATTATCTTTTGGCTTTGTTGGCTCAATTCTTTCCAAATCCAGAAATCGACCCTTATACACCCCGAAGCCTCCCCAACATGTGGAGGAGTCTCCATTGATACAGACTCCCTATAAATGGATGAAAAGAAGGAGATATCTCGAATTGGATGACAACTTGCGCTCAAATCCCCGATATTCTGATTCCGCCATCAATAATAACCCGTTTGCCAGAGTCTTGGCCTCACCGCTTCGGTCTGATGTATCTGATAGGGTACTTACTCCTAGAAGAGGATTGCAAGATTTCTATCTCCAACGAACAACGGTCGATGAATACCTATTCAAGCCAACATTGGGTGATAGTCCAACTCATCGAAGCTATGTTTTCAAGAATTATCGCTTTCTTCTGAGGGTTTTTTCCGACTCAAAGGATGGTTGGAAACTGTTAGTTCCCCCCGTGAAAAAGAACCCTCATTTGTTCCAAAATACAAAGGTTGAGGAATGTATCCCTGAAAAAATTCTACATCATTACACCAATAAACTCTCCAATAGCTGGAGACAACTCGAATCAGCTCTCAAAGACCATCCCGATATTCTCAGATCTTACCCCACGATCCAGAATCTCTTGGAGGATGAGTTTTGCGATGTTGATGGGGCTATATTGGTTCTAGATCTGGCTTCCAATCTAGAATTTGCTCCTAAAAATGGCTTTAAGATCCCTCAATTTTGTCTCGGGGCAATCTTATCTCGAAATCCTGAGATTTTGGCACAACTCCCATCTGAATCCCCATATCTTTATTTGAAAAATGGACCCATCTCAACTCCCTTCATAGAAAATTTGGTGGAATTCATGGACTTTAATGAATAATGAATAATGAATAATGAATGAAAAAAATAGCTACAGAATGTAATCATAAATCCTATGCATTAATATTCCTTAAACTAGATCAAGCTCTCAATCTACCAAGAAACCTCATCCTCTAACTTCGCCTCCTTCCACAACTAATGGCAACCCATAAACAACCGGTGCCGCCCCATTCAAGAACTTAAGGTTGCATTCATCACGACTCGAAGCAACAGCTTCACAGATATTCATCTTCTGCTTTGTCTCTCCCATTCCCGTTGTATCTAATAATCCCCAATGTTCGAGTAACGACAAACTAAACCTATCAATATCCTTATCTGTCACATCCCACAAGTTTGCCAATACCATGGACGAGCCTCCGATCAAGTAAGAGTATACAGTTCCATAAGGTTCAAGACTTCCCATGTCTTTAAGGACACCAGAAGAACAGCCAAGTAACAACGAGGGTCCAATATTATTCAATTGCTTCAATGAATTGGTCCTTACATACTGTTCACCACCTCCATGACCCAAATAAATGAAAAGCTTGTCCTGCACTCCTGAGATGAACTCTTGTTCTGTGGGCTTGACACCAACACAGCCATCCCAATATGGTTTCTCACGGAAAATACTCTTGAAGTTATCTTCTGTTCTTTTCAAGTCTCCGGCAGGATTAAGAATGTAGTATCCGTTTGTAGCATCAATTGTGAGAGGCTTGTGTCTTAGATTATCCAATAATAACTTTATGGAAGGCATTCTAGAAACAGAGCGGTCTCTCAAAACTGGTAATGACTCCCAAGGGAAGAAAACAGATGATTTGCTTGGAATCAATACTATATGCTTGTATTCCGAAGCACCACCACTCTGTCTGCCATTTTCTCTGTGATAGGATATTAAAATCTCCTCCAACTCAATGTAGACTTGGTCCATATCAATCTCGTCGTAGGCATTCTGTTCACCGTGGAATAAAAGAATGTCAAGCACAAAGTAAATTAAATCCTCAAGTAGTTCTGTTTTGTCTAACTTCTCGGAACCGGCTAATCCAATGAACAATTTCAACACTTCATCATCTATCTCCATAAAGTCTCCAACGAGGCATACATTATTGTTGGCATTGAAGCTGTTTCTTGCAAAGAAATTACCATTTTCAGCCGAGCTACTAGCAAAAACTGCAGCTCTAGCTGATGAACGTCTTTGGATCTTTCTCGATGGAACATATTTATGAAGAATTCTTTCGAAGCTTCTCTTAAATTGAAGGTAAAGAGTGTCATTGACCTTATATCTACTAAAGATTCCCCTGAACCCTCCAAACCAACAATATTCGATATCCTTCAATAATTTCTCGAGTCTCAAATCAAGCTCGAAACGTTCTTTCCACCACTCTTTTCTCTCCTCTTTGGTTTTGATCTGACTGGTACGTTCAATTTTGGTAGTGGCATCACTCTCCTGAATAATGAGCTTCAACTCATCCATTGCTTCCTTGAACGAGAAGCTAGCATCTTCATCATTAAGGGTATCTCTGTTAGCATGTCTATCCAATGGCAATCTTATTTCAAAGGGGAAGGTTTCAGAATCAAACTTGGTAACAATCAAATCTCCACTAGTAGGACATACATCAATCAGGACACACAACCAATCCTTTGGAAGTACAGTTGCAACTTCGTTAAATAATTCTTCACAACTTTCTAACACCTTGTATTGGTCTTGAGAGAATTCTGAATCTGGTAACAATTCCATAGCTGTTCTGTCTTCTCTCATAGAGTCACTGGCCAACTTATCATTCACAAATGGTAAATATCTTGGAATCTCACTCATATAGAACAAATCAGCTAATAACCCTCTATCAATCGTTGAAATCGTACTAAGTAAAGAAAAGCTGTCCAGCAACGTTTTGATCATATCACGGAGTTCATGATTCTTGGAATATATCTTCCCCTTTCTAATCCCATTCATGAGAAGCTCTTTAGATTCATTCAACTTGGAAATTGAATTTTTTGTGCTAGAGCTCATCGCAGTTACACCACGATTTCTAGGAAACAGCGGATTAGGAACAATTTCAGGTAAAGAACTGACAGAGTCTCCAATACTACTAGTGATTGGGTCAGAATCTTTTGAGACTAATGATTGCTTGGCATCATAAAGAGCCCTCTTCCCCTTGATGACGTTATTTAAGATCAAATCGTAATAGAAATGATATTTCTGCTTCGTTGTAGTAGAAGGAAACAACTTGGAGTTAGGGTTCTTCGAATATAGCAATCTCTTGTAATCAATTCTTAATTTCAATCTCATGAACAACTGGAACTCATCTTCGTTTAACTTGAACATCTTCAACACCTCACTATTCAACTTCAAATCTCCGAATGTATCGATCAAATCATCCAATGAGCTTTTCACCAAATTCTCAAAGAATTCTTCTAGCTTCACATTATAAAAGCTTTGATTTTCATCATCTCCAATCAAACTGAAATAAACACAATGGATCGAATAACTTTCCATCTCGAGAAGCTTATCAACGAAACAAAGTCCACTATATATCTTGTCTCCTTTGATTAATAATCGGTTGGCTTCGTGCAAGTCACCCATCATCAACTTCAATTCGCAGACATAATAGTTGATCGAACAGTTGATTAAGGGGAAGACGTTCAGTTCGTTCAATTTCGTTAATTCTTCTAGATAATACTCGCATTCTCTCGTCATACCCAATTGAACTGAGACTGAAACTAGATGCTTCATAGCCTTAATCAAGACTCTCGTAGTTGACCATTTAATTTGATTGTATTTTGTTTTGGCCACATTATTACCCAACTTTTTCAAGATCGAATTCATTATCTTGATGGATTTTTTGCAATTATTGACACTCTCGACATAATTCGTTAACTCAAAGTTCAATAAAGAAGTCAAATATTGAAATTTTCCCAAGATTATCAAATTTTCAAATTTCTTTTCTATGGTGGATGTGTGGTGTGAGTTCGAAAGAACATCGAAGTTATCATTATCTTGGAGAAATGTGAGAATGGTTTGAAACTTCTCTTTACCGTGAGTCAAATTTCCAATCAATAGACAATACTCAAATTGTAGGAGCTTCCAATTAATCACTTCATTATCACTCAATTGAAGAGTCTTCATGAGAACTCCGGATGAGGTTAGACTGTTGGATATTTGCTTGGGGAATAACAAGTTCATGTTAGTCTCACAAAGTTGCAATTCGATATAAAGCGAATGGTTTGGATGGTTCAATGAAGATGAGGGGGATGGTGATCTGTCATTGTGGATTTCATCTTCGCAGTTCTTCCTGTTGTTTCTATAACTCTTTAATAAATAGGCAACATAACCAGTGAGACCCTGGAAATTCAAGTAATTAATCATATTCATAAAGATATCAAACTCGATCTCAATTACCTGAGAGGAAAGAAGTGTCTCGTTACCTTGAGTTCTTCTTAACCAGCTCTCAAATTGCGAAATACTTTCCAATAGCAAATCTTGGTTGTATTCCTCGTTAATGCATACTTGTAATTGAATGGCAGACATCAATAATTCTTTATAGTTGTTCAAACAACTCGAACTCAAGTCATCTGATCCATCAGTATCAATCCTGATATACTCAATCCCATTGGTATCGTAGTATTTGTATACACAATACAAAAATATCCCGTTATCCTTCATCTTCAAGCTCTGGATAAAGTTGGTGATAAGTTGAGTCTTAGTGCGAACATTACCGCTCTTTTCCACTAGCTTGATGAAGTTAATAAATAGAATGGCTTTGAGTTGGTCACTGAAATATTCACTCAAGGAGATGTTCATGGAATCATTGAGAATGATCTTGCTGAAAAGCTGAAGTATCAAGGGCATTTGGAGAGAAATAGCGGACCAAAAGTTATCTTGATATTGTTGTTGAATTTCCTTATCCAAAACTATGAGAAATTTGGTAAGAAGCTCATTAGCATATTCGTATCTTCCATTTTCAATCAATAAGCTGACAATTCGTTCAATCTTTTGTTGCATAAATACCATATTATTCTTTTTCTCATCAATTGACTCAGTCCCTTGCTGATCATTAAGAATAAACTCTTCAAATCGAATACTTCTGAGCCAAAAGTTGTAAGACGATTCAAAACTGGCACCCAACAACTTACTACCGAAGTTGTAGTATAAGTTGGACAAGTTTCTAACACGTTTATATTGCTTTGAAACTGACAAAACATTGAAAAGCGACTTCAAACAATTGTTGATGAACTCAAATTCGGCCCTAGGATCTAAGGAACGAACGAAAAGAGTTATAGGGTCCAATATTTGTAAATGATGGTTAGAAAGTCGAGAATTATTGACGGATTTCTCATGATATCTCAATATCGCATCAATTATGAGTTGATAGGAGCCCTTTATTTGAGAATTTTCATAACTCTTGATAAGATAATTGGTTGCCTTGACCAATGAACGAATTAACAATTCGTCATTGAATTGGTTGGTGAGATTCAGCGAGTCCAAGACATCAATTATTGACTGGTGGTCAATACGTCCAACAGTGATATTTTCCAAACAAGTAAGAACATCCAGTTGTCCGTTGTTCAGAATTGCGCTCCTATTGGCAGCACTACACCAATCATATTCATCTTGAAAAGAGTTCACTCTCTTAAACTTCTCGAAGGATTTTGTGATTTTCAAAACTTCGTATCTGTCTTTCAACTTTCCAATGGCCTGGACAGTCTCATTCAATGTCATACTGGTGTATTGATACACCAACTTGTCGTTCTTGTTGAACATGAGATCGAAAGTATCCATTGTTTTCTTGAGGATGTCGTTAATTTCAGACTCGTCAGAGCCAGAACACGCGGCAAATTGAAGCGATTTCAACAAAAAGCTCAATTTGAGAACAGAGTTGTTATTGTTGGCAAAGGATAACGCCAATTTGCTCAACGATTTGTATTTCATGTGTTTTATTTTAGTATCTTTCAAGGAATTGATCCATTTCATTTGGTTCGAGTCGTTCAGGAGAAGTTTCATGACATTCTGCGATCCAATCAGCTTTTCCTTGTTCTTGGCCATCTGGCTTAGAATCACCTGGAGATAAAGGATGTTGAAGGAAGACACCATATTGGCGGTGGAATCCGAGTTCGACGAGTATTCGAGGCCTCTTATGAGCTCTTTTTGGTCAATTTTCGACACAGAAGTGCTCCCAATGAGTATTTCTTTGAGAATATTGTACACTTCCCACACTTCATTCATGGCATATTCCAATTTTCCATGCGAAACACATCTGATGATGAACACCTGGTGTTGTTTAATGGCATCGGTATTGACAATTTTATTCTCCTTGAGAACATTGAATGCCAAAGAACACACGGAAAAGAGTTCATTTGTCTCGTTGGGATGGTTGGTGTCGTTATTGATGTTATTGAGACAATAATTGATCGTTTTGGAGGCAATTTCCACGATATTGAGCGAATGTTGTTTCTGTCTGGCAAGTGGCGAGTCGATATTCGTGGTTCTGGGTTGAAGAACTGACTTGGATTGATGCGAAGTCAATTCTGTTGCAAATAATTTCCTCAATTGGCCGATATTGAGTTGATGATCCGGCAAAATGATCATGATGGATTTGTATTATGGATTTTTATTTATTTATAATTACACGATACACAAAATAACACTTCTAGAACACCTTTTAATACTTCAATTCTCCTGCGTTGATCAAGTATCCACTGAAGAATTCCTCCGAAAAATACAACTGAAAAAATACGCAGCTCTAAGTCACAACACTAATTATCCGCACTGGTTGCAAAATATAAAATAGCAACAACCAAGCTCTTGTTTAACTTGTCTCCTTTATCCCTGGTAAACTTCTTGTGTGATAAGTTATTGCAACTCGACTGTTTGTTTATGTTTCACGTGATGTAAACACAGAGCGGTTTGGACACGCAGATGGTACAAGCTAAAATAATATATAATATAATATATAAAATAATATATAAAATAATATATAAAATAATAAATATAAAATATTGAACTAATAATAATACAACACAATTATTTTGAATTTTTTAAATATTTTGGGCATGATTTTTAAAGAGTGATGTTTTGGAATAGCGAAGATTCTATCGTATATTATTGTTATATTCTACATACTTGTGTATAAAATTTCTAAATGGATTTTATATTAATTCCATTTAATTGTTGAATTGAGATTATCACGAGATTCAAATAATAGTAATAACAAATAGAAAAATATCCCCAATTATTCATCGTATAGAATTCTCTTTCTAATATACTCTTTCCTCTTATATATAGAAACTGTCTTGACTCTCCTATTCTTCGCGCTCATCATGGAATCCTCTCCACTTTCCTCATCGCTTATATTCATATTTATTATCGCTCTAATTTAGTATAATTCGACATCTAGAAGTCATTATAACCCGGTTCACTCCAGTTTCCAAAATATTTTCTATGCTTTCCTGAAAAACTACACCATGAACCCATACATACGAAAATATTTATAACACTACAATGAAAGTTTTTGAAACAAAATAACTTCTACTCGATTATCACCATGATTAATATCTTCCCGTTCTATAAAAAAATAAAACGCCATATCTCAAGGAAAAGTTGGAGGGAGTTACAGCTTGAAAGCCTCTCCAGTCTTCCTCCAGAAATTTTGCTTATCATTTTTTCCCATATCTCTTTAAAAGAGTTAGAGCCGTTCTTATATTATCCTGCTACAAGACCTGTAGTATTGGAGAGATATTGTTTGGTGCTTTATTATTCCTTCCGAGAAAACAAGCCATGCTCATATAGTTATTTGAGCGAGTCTTCTTGCGGTATTCCATTGAGGAATGGACAAAGCCAGGAATTTAATAAAGAAATAACATGCGCCTATGAACTTGAGAAATATTATCCAGAATACATTGATACAATAGCAAAGAGAGAGGGCATGAATTGTTCAAAGAGTGAATTACATACGATCTTTGATAAGGACCATATTGTCCCAAAAACCCTTGCTTTGATCAGTAGTATTCTTCATGATTCCATTGAATTTTTAGCCGAATTTGAGGTGTACAGATTCAAATAGAAGTAGAATTGCTCATACGTTAGAGACCACCCACGATCAAATCTGCTGATTCCCACAATCACAGTCTCAAGATTTCTTAAAGTATCCCTCTTTTCTGGTTCCAACGTCATCATGCGCACAAATAGTTCAATCTCGGTTATGTCATAATCTTTTCTGTTAATACTGTAGAAAAATTAGAAGTATATATTAAAGATATCCCGATGATGACTCCAGGAAGAGAAAAGGAGCAATTTACTGAATCTTTATCGAAATTGAATAATTTAACATACTTATCTATTCCAGCTGACTTCGTACAATGTTTTAATCAAAGACTTTTAAGTGTGCAAACGTTGAGTGTCAGGGGAAAGTCGAATTCAGACATATTGATACATTGGATATTCCCCAATATAAGAAGTTTATATTTGAAGGACTGTAATCTTTCGGAATCTATGCTTAATGTGATGCTTTCAGAATTAACTTGCCTTAAACTATTGAGTATATCTAGTTATAGAGGTATAATCGAGGGTATTGAGTTTCCTTCCCAGTTGGAAATTGTCGAGCTCGAAGATATGTGCATTAATAGTACCCTCAACGATCTACAATTATCCAGGTCTGGACTGAACAATAACTTGAAGGAACTTATTATGAACTCTTGCGGGTTAAGAATCAGGCATTTAGCCGATACCTTGTTTCCAGAACAGTTGGACTCATTGGATCTAACCGGAAACAATATAATGGATTGGCATGAACTACCATTCCTGAGACTTCAAAAGTTAAGAAAGCTAATAATTATTAGACTGAATAAAGTCACTAATTTTGGTCTTCTTCCACAAAGTCTTGAAAGTCTTTCGGTTCAAAATTTCTTACCAGCCAATTATAACTCTAATAATGATATGCCAGAAGATATTGAGATCACTCCTCCTGAAGATCTTCTGAAAGATCACATTTTATGTGGAGAACTCCCACCACGCTTGATTAGACTTCTGGTAAATGGAGCTGGAATAGGTCGATGCATACATTGGAAAACTCTTAAACTACCTTCTCTCATGAAACATTTGAATATTAAACATATCACCATTCTTGGGTCTATCAAATTCAACAAAGCGATTGAGATTGTTGAGTTCGACGAATGTAGGCTATTTAGAAAGCCAATAACAGAGTATGAAAGAATGCACTCATCTCATTCGGCCGATCTGAGTTTCATGTCCATGGTCTATATTAAGCTTAAGTTTTCAAAATTATTTAAAAGAAAACTCTCAGAATTGCGTCAATTGGCCGTGACAAACTGTGATCTTGATACTGCAAAGTTTGTCAAAAAGATGCCTAATTTGAGAAGATTGAAGTTGAATAATAACAATATCAAAGACATCAGAAATGTCATATTTCCCTATAGGCTAACACATGCTGACTTTGGATATAACAAGATCCAGTCTTTTAGCGGAGTGAAGTTCCCAATATTTCTAGAAGACTTGGGAATGAGGAGTAATAAACTTTGCTCCACCAAGGGGCTCATACTTCCAGCCACCACGAAGAAACTAGAATTGCAAGGGAACAATTTTCCAGATGATCCCAATGTCTAAAGAAATGAGGAAATGAGGAAATGAGGAAATGAGGAAATGAGGAAATGAGGAAATGAGGAAATGAGGAAATGGAGCAAATAATAAGTAACTATTAGTAATTAATGCAATTGTTTCAGAGTGGCAGAATCTCCTAGTGATGAGAGGTGTGGCATATAGTTCGTCACTGCTTCAGTAAACTAAAATGGAAACATCTTTTCTATCTGTCATCTCCTATAACTACAACCAGCCCGCTACAAAACATTCTAATGCTATTATTTTCATTCAATTATATGCTTTTTTTCATTATGAAATTTTTTGAGTTCTTTCTTTTCTATCTTCTGACAGTCATCATCAGAATCTTAGTAACTTCTACTTGATCAATTACCCTTCTCATTCAAACCTAATTTCTCTATGAGCTCACTAGCCTTAAGAATCTCCACAGAGTTTTCCCCCGAAATCTCAGTGTTATCAACCGAGGTGAACGATTTTCTCTTAGATATGATATTATTGAACAGAGCCCCCGAGAGACTTATAGTTTCCTCCTGGTTGAGGTCCATTATGTTAACATCACTAAGCCCACTAGAAGTTTCATCCGAGGAAGGTTTTTCGTTAGGAACAAATTGATGTAGCAACTCGTCATCGTAATCCACATCATCATCATGGTCTAGCTCATCATCGTCATCTTCTTCATAATCATCCTCATATTCATCTTCATACTCATCATCTTCCTCATCATCGTCTTCATCGTCTTCATCTTCATCCACGTAATCTTCATCGTCCTCATCATCTTCGTCTTCATAATCATCGTAGGTATTGTTACTACTACTGACCATGGAATCGTTCTTCAAGCTGTAATCAACAGCCGAAACAAAACTTTCATTATTAGCCCCTTGTTTCACACCATCATATTTTTCCCTTTCTCTCACTTTCTCCTTCTCTTTTTGAATATCATCATCCTCTTCGCTCAAATCGCTCAAATTCACCAATGGTTCTCTCCAAAAATTAACATCTGTGAATCTCTCATCCACACTCACATCCTTGTTAGACGCCAGGTTAACGGGAGGAAAGAATTGGTCTACCAATTCTCCAATGTGTAAGTAACTCGTCTTCACCCCAGCCAATTCTAACAACTCCATATGAACATCACCATCGGGGTTGATTGTGAATATTCTACTAGAGGGAATATTGACATATCTGTATGATAAGGCGTCGGTGATTCTATTCCCAAATCCTGCATAGAAGGGAGACTTCAAGTCCTTATTTGAAAGAAGATTGTCATATAAGGATTTGATATCTGATAATGCTGCCATCTTGAACACCTCTGGTTTCTTCAAGATAACTTCTCTTCTCAACGCTGCCATTGTACGATCGGGAGTGAGAATTACAGGTCCAACGGGCAATTTCAAACCTCCCTGATTGATCCCATTAAGATAGGTTCTTGTGGAGTCCGCTAGACCCACGGATCTTGCAGTAAGATACATGATGTTGTATCCGTTTGAGTGTATATCGCTGAACAACTTGGCCACACCTACATGAGTCCAATCTCTTCCAATCAAGTTCAAGACATGACCAAGAGCATCGGATTTGGTGATGGTTCCATCAATGTCACTGATGACTATTGGAATATTCGATTTCCACAAGAAAAGACGTGAAGTGATCACGGCCTTGCCTTTGTCCACCGAGAAACCGATCAGATTCTCCCCATAAGCTAGGTTGAGACACTTCAATTGGTCCGAGGTCAATCTGAGCGTCTTGAAATAGTTAGGGGTGGAGCTGGTGGCCGTTGTGGCCGATTCGTCGGTGAGATTAGTTTTCGCAGTGTGAAATGCACTAGGAGAATGGATATCAAGATCAGTTCCCGCTGAGCTTCCGCCGGTTCCTAGTGTCAAATCTGTTGGGGCTGGAGATGGCGACATGAGATAAGAGGGAGTGGTCTCGCCGTCGTTTATCAAGTCGTCTGTAGAATAATTGATACGATAATTTCCCTTTTCGTCCTCTTTCAACAAGTTTGCCACGTCGAATTCCTCGCCAAACTCCTCTTTCAACAATTGCTTGATCACCTCGTTGGAGTCGTCGATGTTCTTGTCGGAGGACTTGTAGCCCTCCATATCCATGACCAAATCGCCGTTGACGTCGATTTTGGACGGGATATTTAGTTTCTTGGTCAACCGTTGGGCCCTTTCGATGGCCAATTCGCGCACTTTGGGCGGAGAAGTGGAATAATCCAACGAGATGGCCGTGGGAGAGGCCACGATGCGATGAATGGTGGGTGTGTGGAGAATGGGTGTATTGGTGAAGGTAGTTGCGGTGTGGATTCGCGAGGGCGAACCAGCCAACTTCTCTGGAGTCACTGGTCTATGGATGGGAATGGGCTCCGTGGCAGGTCTTCCGATGTCCAAGAACTCGGGCTCCGCCAAATTGGGAGTGGCCCTCGAGGGCGAGTTTCTGGGCGAGGTTGAGGGCGAAGAGGCTGCAGACAACACCGGCGAGGTGGCCATATATTCGGGGATATCAACATCGTTGGTGGCCTCGAACACGAAGAAGGCTTCTCCTCCATCGCCCAACTTCATGGGGAGATCGGTTCGAACGCCATTGACGATGAAAGCGACTTTTTTCTGACTGGGCCGTAACAATTGGAACTTCCCGAATCGAACATGGAACGGAGAGCACGAAAGTGTCCCTATTGGTGTTAATAGACGTTTGCAGCTCCCTTTAGACGTAATACTCACCGTCATCGTGTTCCACCACTATGACATCAATTCCCCCGGATAACGTGGCCGGGTTGATGGAACTCCATGTTTTCGACACAGATCCGATAGCTCTTCCGACGTATTGCATCACGAGCTATTTATGTTCTCGTCTGGTTGTGATGGTGATGATGCTCGTATATCGAGGAACTTCTTTTGATCATTTGGTGGTGATCCGGGCACATGCGCATCAGGACCGGTCACGGGATGTATTTGTATAAAATACTATATTTATAGATTTATAACATAATAAGAATAATACATTTAATTTAATACTATTTTATATGTCATTCCCTAATAATTTTATATGTCATTCTCTAATAATTTTATATGTCATTCTCTAATATATGTTTAGTGATCTAATAATACATAATACTTATAAAATGTTTCATATCGCAATACTACATTTATATGTATGGTGGACCACTGATCTAATAATATAATCCGAATACTGGATAAAATATAGTATAAACTAAATTAAACTAATACTAACACTAATATGTCCATCATCTTTATACGAATCACCGCCGATCGGATAGCACCTAACATTAAATAAAACACAATATACACTAAAATAATATATTTAATACGATAATATGTATGGCAATATCTAATACTATAATATCCTAATACTAAAAAAGAATACATATTGAACAAATACAACTCTATAATCATACTAATCTAATATGAATATATTATTTTCATTAAAATCTCATATCTCTTAGAATATATACTTAGAATAATATAAAAATACTACCTTCAATGATTAAATACTCGATACTATCTAACTATATTTCATAAATAAATCTAATTTAAATATAATATACTTTCTACTTACTCTGCGGGATAGAGGAGGATGTCATAGATTCTGTAGACAATTTCTTACTGAGACTTGGTGTTGTCTTGTGAAACATTTATGAGAGATAACTCCTTAGCATTTCTAATGAAAACATATACAATATGACATATAGAGATGTTCATTTTACCTGAAATCTCTTTAAAATTCTTTCTTTTAAATGGAATCATCCTTATTTCTTCATTATTTTTTTTCTTCTCAAGAACATTGGAAACTGCATCTACAACAATCTTCGTTATCATCTAATTAGCTGCTCCTTCCCATATATATATACAAGTAAAAATTTCCCAGCTAATTTCATCTCATAAATTACAACTCCTTCTAATTAGACTTACACAGCACATATACACTCTCACACCTATTTTATCATCACATATACACTTCTCTTACCCCCTTGATCACAACAGGAACCATACCCCCGGTACTGAGCTCAAATGGTCTATGATAAATAGCACCCAAAAGTGCTCTCGTGGTCCCAGTATGACTCGTCACACTGACAAATTGGTGTTCAGGATCTATATCGAACATATGGTTCAAGAATCGATATTCTCTAATACAATGCTTGTAGAACGGTTCTCTTTCTCCGCGTCTCCACAGTAAATCCTCGTCAACAAAGCCGTCCTCGATAATGAAGCCACGCGGACAGAACCTCTCCCTAATGATTTTCCCGTCACTTCTCTGGTCACAGGTGTTATATCCCATTTTCTCCCTCAAACACTCCTTGATGATGGGATGCTGTTTGACGGCCAATTCCGAGGCCTCCAAAACTATGTCGTCCCAGGTGTGGATCAAGGTTTTACAGGAACGAGTGAAGGGAGAAGTGTAGAATTTCGTGGGAATAGGGGCACCTTGGTCCAATTGTGATTTCCAGGCAATATTCATGGCCTTGGCTTGTTCTACGCCCAAGGGAGTCAAATTGGCATCAGGACCCCATCTGACCCCACCGTCCATCTGACTCTTTCCCCATTCCGTCTCATTGTCGCCATAGAGATGGGTCCATTTGCCCAACCATTCATCCTTCCCGTAATGGGCCTCGGCCACATTATGCCAGCCCTGGCCATGTCTCGCGAGAAAGAACAACTTGTAGCACTCGTTTTCGTCGGCATTGGCGTTCAATTGTTCGACCTCTTCGATGATGTTCTTCCAGGGCTTCAAGATCCCGAAATTCTCCGCGATAGTGTCGAAATTGGCGTTATCTACATCCAATCTCGATTGCTGGAAGAACCCGTCTACAGATTGGAATCTCCATTTGAAACGTTTGGTTCCGTCCGCAAGAAGCTCCGTTCTGAGCTTCTTGAGCTCCTCGTCGTAGATGACGAGTTCGTCCAACGATTCGCCAGAATAGCCGGGATATTTACTCATGACACGCGTCCACAACCGAGATTTCTACATCGACTACAAACACACTCTCCGTTATATAGATCGAAATTCATCCTTCTTGTTGTCCTCCACCGGCTGCAATGTTCATTGTACCAACTGCAGCTCGTAAATTGCTAGCGTCGGTATTGGCACGCCAGTTCGGAGTAACAGAAACAACAAACGACTAAAATGAGGGGAACAACAACGAATTAAGAGAGGTTAATTGGTTTGGTCGCGTTAATTGATGTTGAGGACATCTTTGACACATTTCCCGCAATTCAGCCACTATTCTATTCCCTTTCCGAGACACTTCTTAATAATAAACCTGGAACTTGCGGCTCATTGACTTATCTCAAAAGTCTAATAAAACCCTTATGGAAACAGCGGAGAAAAGTTGCGGAATTACGTAAAGAGACGGAGAGTCGTGGCTCGACCATGGAAAACGAGTCGGCAATCTGTTGGGCTCCAAGACAACATGGTCCAATCACAGAGCGGTTCGACGGGGCCAAACACAATTAACTCGCCAACAAAACAATCATTTCTGGCAGTTCAGCACTTGTAGCACCCCGTCGCAATTGCCCAGCAATTGCTGCCGCCATCGCGATTACTCAGCTCGTCCATTGGCTGCGCTGCCCAGCCGACGCTCCCCGACCAATCATAGCGCGACCGCCCCAGCATTAATAACCCCCAAAGTGCTGGAACTCGCCAACCACAATGGTTAGTCACCAGGTGGTGGTCGATGGTGCAGTACTCCACAGTGGGTTGCTCCGTAGTGCTGAAGGGCCCAATTGAGTCCCATGAACCAGTCATATCCAATTATAACCAATTAGAACTACCGATCAACACGCCTCGTTCTCTAGCTCTCTCCCCATCCCCCTCGTTGTTGTCCTCTGTCTCTCGTTGTCCTGCGTGCAATTACCTAAGCCTGCGCTTTTAAGGTCCACTTCAGGCCGGATCCTGCTAGTCGGTGGCAGCGTCGACAGCTCCCATGTTTTATATATAACGGAGACCGAATCCTGCTGTGATGTCGCAGGAATTTTCAACGCAACTGTAACTCAATTGCAAACTTATTTGTCAATTGTACTCGAATTACTACTAGAAATCTCGAATAATGTCTGCTCCTCAGTAAGTATGGTCGCTGTGATTTGTCGGGCTTTTCCCCGTTGGAGAAATACGTGATGCTTTTTGTTTTCCTGTGATCCAAACAGGCGCTATATAACGGACAATGGTCGCACATTCAAATATGTTTATGGTCCGCCAGCTAAAATGTCCGCTCTTCATAGATTGAAGACCATCACGAACCATCTCAGACCCGGGGCAAAGTGAGTGGCAGCAAGCACTTGGCAAGGACTCTACTAACTTCGACAGAGGTGATATTGGTTTAATCGGTTTGGCCGTCATGGGTCAAAACTTGATCTTGAACGCCGCTGACCATGGTTACACCGTCGTTGCTTACAACAGAACCGTCGCCAAGGTTGACGACTTCTTGGCAAACGAGGCCAAGGGAAAGTCCATCATCGGTGCCCATTCCGTCGAAGAGTTGATCGCCAACTTGAAGAGACCTAGAAGAATCATCATCTTGGTCAAGGCCGGTTCTCCAGTCGACAAGATCATCGACAGTTTACTTCCACACTTGGAAAAGGGTGACATCGTCATCGACGGTGGTAACTCCCATTTCCCAGACACCAACAGAAGATACGACGAATTGAAGGCCAAGGACATCTTGTTCGTTGGTTCCGGTGTCTCTGGTGGTGAAGAAGGTGCCAGAACTGGTCCTTCTTTGATGCCAGGTGGTGCTCCAGAGGCTTGGCCACACATCAAGGAAATCTTCCAATCCATTGCCGCCAAGACTGACGGTGAGCCATGTTGTGACTGGGTTGGTGAAGCTGGTGCCGGTCACTACGTCAAGATGGTCCACAACGGTATCGAATACGGTGACATGCAATTGATCTGTGAAGCCTACGACTTGATGAAGAGAGTTGGTCAATTCACCAACAAGGAAATCGCCGACGTCTTCGAGACCTGGAACAAGGGTGTCTTAGACTCCTTCTTGATCGAAATCACCAGAGACATCTTGAAGTACGACGATGTCGACGGTACTCCATTGGTCGAAAAGATCTTGGACACTGCTGGTCAAAAGGGTACCGGTAAATGGACCGCCATCAACGCCTTGGACTTAGGTATGCCAGTCACTTTGATCGGTGAAGCCGTCTTCGCCAGATGTCTTTCCGCTATCAAGGACGAGAGAGTCAAGGCCTCCAAGGTCTTGGAAGGTCCAGTTATTCCAAAGGACGCCATCAAGGACAAGAAGAAGTTTGTTGACGACTTAGAGCAAGCCTTATACGCCTCTAAGATCATCTCTTACGCTCAAGGTTTCATGTTAATGAGAGAAGCCGCCAAGGAATACGGCTGGAAATTAAACAACGCCGGTATTGCCCTTATGTGGAGAGGTGGTTGTATCATCAGATCCGTTTTCTTGGGTGATATCACTGCTGCTTACAAGGCCAACCCAGAATTAGAGAACTTGTTGTTCACCGACTTCTTCAAGAGTGCCATTGACAAGGCCCAACCAGGCTGGAGATCCTCTATCGCTACCGCCATCCAATACGGTATCGCCACCCCAGCCTTCTCTACTGCCTTAGCTTTCTACGATGGTTACAGATCTGCTCAAGTTCCAGCTAACTTGTTACAAGCTCAAAGAGATTACTTCGGTGCCCACACCTTCAAGGTTCTTCCAGAATTCGCTTCCGAGACCTTGCCAGCTGGTGAATCTATCCACATCAACTGGACCGGTAGAGGTGGTAACGTCTCTGCTTCCACTTACGATGCTTAAGCAATTTGTTGATATTTCGTAATTGAATTATGTGCTGTTAGGAATTGGTGTAGAGTTGTAGGTTGAGTGCGCACTCCGACGATTTTGCAGGTGAGATTGTCGGGGTCTTCGGCAGGCATGGTGGACAATTAATCCGCTATCAAGATAGGGCGGGATTTGGTGATTTGGAGATTCAATGTGATTGGTGGATGTTGCGAGTATTAGGTTTGAGATAAAACTAAAATGTTGGGGCCGATACCGCAACAAATTGTTTGATGCATTTTTTGTTAACCAGGGTCTTCTGCATAGGGACGGCGAGGCGGATAGATTAGTGTGAAATTTCTCATATGATGCAGATCGTAGATGGATGACGTTCCTTTGCTTCCAATGGTAGTAAATTTCATAGTAGTAGAGTTGGAGCAATGTATAGTGGAGGAATCTGAAGTGGAGAAAGGTGGTTGAAGTATTGAAGATGATTCTTGCATTTCCATGGTGTAGAATCAATGTATATTTCCAGAATAGTATTTATCTTTATGTAACAATGTTCTCATGACTTTCTACTGAAGCCTTCTATCTAATATCGAAATTGCTCTTTACCTCTACATCAGATGAAAGAACGGACGAAGATGAAAGAACCGACTAAGGTGAAAACTGACTAAGATAAAAGTTAGCAGTTTTAAACTTCCAATAGTCAATTATCAGTAGTTATTGATAATTCATTCTTGATTGCCATATTAGAAAAGAAGTCATAAAATTAATGAGCCATATATGTCAAAATAACCCTGCAAATTGTAGAACTCAGAGAAGGTCAGTTGAAATTTCCAGAAAAAAACCAACCCCCAACAATTCAGACGATCATCCTTGATAGATAATCATCTTCATGTATCATCATCCTTCATTATCAAACGATACAACTCAATATGTACAACTCATTATATACAATACGGAACACATTTGGTTTTAACACGCAAAATAGATGCGAGCCGAACACCGTGCACCAGACATCAGACACAACAATGCAACGAAATGATTTAATACAACAAAATTAATTAAATAACACCAAAATTGTAGCCTCTCTCCATGAAACACCCAAAATCTGTTCTTATCACCACCGGCGCCACTGTGACGTTCAAAAAGCTCATCTCGTTAATATTGAATCCGAAGATCATATCGCAATTGATAACTTCTGGCTACACGAAATTATATGTTCAATATGGAAATGAGGCCGGGGTGAGTGAAAAATTCTTCAAGAGCCAATTGGAAAACACAATACTTAAACAAAAGCTTATTTCCAAGTCGAAGGACTTGGAGTTGGAGACATATGTCTTCGAAGCCTTTGAACTAATAGGGTTCCCGTTCAGTACCAGATTGACGCAATTGATGGCGAATTGCGATCTCATAATAAGTCATGCTGGTACGGGATCGATCTTGGACTCTCTTCGTCTCAATAAGCGTTTGTTAGTTGTGATAAATAACGATTTGATGGATAACCATCAGAAAGAGATTGCCGACGAGTTGATCAAGGATGATTATTTGGTTGCTTGTGATTGTGATTTGGATTCTATTGGGACGGGTTTGAAGATGGTAGAAACATCTCTATTGCTGCCATTTCCAGAGGGAAAGGGAGATGTTTTACTGACAATTATACAACAAGAATTGAAATAGAAAAGTAGGAATATTGATAATATGGAGGTAATGAAATAATGACAATTGAAAGATGTAGAAAAGAGAGTTAAAAGAAGAGAGATAAGAGAAGAGAGATAAGAGAAGAGAGATAAGAGAAGAGAGATAAGAGAAGAGAGATAAAAGAAGAGAGATAAAAGAAGAGAGATAAAATATATAGAATAGAGACAAGAAAAGGTATGTCCTCGTAAAAAAGAAACCCACATCCTACATAACTCATATACAAGAAAGTATACACAACACATCGCATTAGGTCAACTTATCATGGTCTCTAATCTGTTTTCTACCCTTGTTCAACACCTCATCAACCAATTTCTTATATCTACAGATACAAGGGAACCCTTCAATCAAGGTCATGAACATCCATTCGAATTGGATATCTCCTGGCGTTCTATAGAACTTCATCAATGGCAACAAGTTGAAAACCATTTCAAGAACATGGACAACAATCGTAATCAATAACACCCAATTATGACGGTCTACGACCCATTTGAACCAGAAATCAAACGCAGAGAACGGCAAGCCTGCCAAATCGTGCACCAAGTAATTCACAGGATTGTAGATGGTGTAATACACCACGGCATCGTCGAAAATCGAGCCCAATAACAATAAAACCACCGCAATCAAAGGAGCATGCACCAATTTAGGATAATCAATCTCATAGATCTCTACATGGGACAAACCTCTTCCTTTAGCTGCCTCTTTGGCCATATCCACGAGTTTGGTTCTCATGTCCGCCCATTGTTCGACCTTTTCGTCGAAGGAAATCACCTTTTCGACAACACCCTTGATTCCCTTGTATTTGAAGGTGATCACCATGTGTTCCAAGGTGATTTCCTTCAATTTGATCCTGCTGATGCTGGGATCCGGCTTGACTTGGCCGTGGAAATACAAGTAATCCTCGATAGCAATCTTGTGATCTTTGTTCATATGGGCCAAGATCCTGGTGACAGGCGATTCCGTTTCCGACATGGTGTTTACAGAGTTTATTATCGAACAATCACTGAAGAGATGTTGTAGTTTGTTTAATTTTGTCCGCGTCGGAGTTATGTCTTGGGCCCACATTTTCTTATCTAAACGATCTATGGTAGATGCACGAGTGGTGTGTGGATGGGATGCTATTTATCAATGGATGGCGTTTTCTTCTTTAACGAATTGTATTTTTTATGATCGTGTGTATAAGTTTTACCCCACTAATCGAATACTTATTCCCTTTTTACCCTAGTAATAATATGCTCTTTTTACTTCTAGTAATAGTAAGCTTTTTCACTAAATCGCATACTCTTTTACTCTTATAATCACTTACTCTTAGTTCAGATACTCTTAATAATCAGATAATCCTGGTAATCAGAAACTCCCCCAAATAGTGTGCTCTTATAATCAGATACTCCTAGTCATAACTCATACGCCTCCTACATTCTAAATCAATCATCATGTGATGTCAAGTCTAATAACAATAAAGAATCAAAACAAAATCGCCAACGCGACAAATACTATAAAAAGTAACCGCTCTCAAATGCCATCTCAAAACTTAACTGAACCCCTTTACAATTTTTCCCTGGAAAATTAACACTCTATCAATATCAAATCAACTGTGAATATATACTCGTCGCCCTCTCCTACAAATCCCTGTCCATAATGCTCTTGCCGTCGTTGACCAACTTCTTGGCCCAACTTCTGGTGATGATCGACGCCTTCATAAATCTCTTGGATGCGTATTTCTTGAAGAACTCCTCGTGCACTATTGGGCCAATGAGATAGTCGATGATCAACTCGCAAATAGGTCTTAAATCTTCTTCCTTGTACCCACCGCTGTAATGGATCAAATTGCCGTTCCAGTCCATTCTTCCTAGCATTTTGCGCGCCACATACATGGCTGCCGCGGAACATAACGACGGTAAGATCCCGATGAACTTGTGGTCCATCAAACTGATCTCCAAGAGATATTTCCCTATGGTTCTCGATTGCACGTCGTAATCGTCGGCCTTGGAGATTCTCCGGAGGAAGTTCATGGGATTAGGATAGTTCAAATCGAAGTCCAACACTTCCAAAATGAACTTCTCAGCCTGCAAGATCTCCAGCTCGTCGTAGCCCCCGTCGGTGAAATAGGCGTAGTTTTTCACGGAGGGAGAGTAAACTTCCTCGTATTTGGCCGCTATGAAAAGCGATCCCGTGGCCAACAATTGCAATTTGTCCACTTGAACAATCTCCTTGGACATGAATCTGTCCATGGTGTTGATGGCGAGAAATAGCGTCTCCGGCAACAACCGGAACTTGCCGTGGATCTCCACGATCCAATCCACCAAGATAGATCTCATCTTGGGCTTCAAGTGTTTCTGTCTGGCGAGATAATCGGCGTCCGGCAACGTTTTCTTCTCCAATTCGTGGAAATAGTTGAAGATGTCCACCACAAACTCGCTCACCATCAACGGGTCGTCGATGTCCTCCTCGTCCAAATCCTCCCATTCGTAGTCGATCTTGGTCTTCTTGTACTCCTGTTGATGGATCTTCTCCACCAAGTTCGTAGCGGAGGCCGTTGCAGACCGTTTCATCGGCAATTTGCTCTGCACCGCCGCGACAACGGGAACCTCATCGTCCTTGGCTATCACTTGCGGCTTATTTAGTATGGGTATCTTCTTGGCTAGTGTGGATGTGGTGGTTCTCGTGGTGGTTGTGGTGAGCAACAGGTTCTTCTGCACCTGTTGCGGTTGGTTGCTCAAGTCCGTCAACGCGGACCGTGAGATCATCTCCTCGTTGGTCAAGGTCGTCTTGGACCGTGTGATTCGCACATTGGAGTTGAGCGAGCTGATTGCGTTCTCGTTATGGATGTTTTGCGACATATTCGTCGAACCAGCACTGTGGGGGTCTATTTTGTATGGACTTTATTGATGGACCGGGTGGCGTATCAGCGAATCTCTAGCCAAATACACAATCTCCGCCAATTTGCTCTGAAACGAATGTGTTCTTCTCTTTCTGTTGTATCTTTGCAGTGTCGTTCCACAAACACCGCCAATTACAATATCACGCTCGTTCAAATCGTCTCGTGTTCGTCGTGTTCGCCGCAATGGTGTTCCTTCCAACTATTCTCTTCTTTGCAAGATACAATCGCTTCTTTCTCCTCCTCGACTGTTCTCTTTGTAGCTTCTTTGAACCCTTCTCTTCAGAAAACTCTGTATCGCGGATCGATGACTAAGCGTTTCCTCTTTGGGCGAGTTTCAAAACAGTGTGTTGCCGTGTTTATGTTTTACTGGAAACGAAGGGCTGCGTGTGCAGCCCAGTCGGGTCGCTGCCTCGGGGTTGCAGCAATGCAACAGAGTAACGAAGGCTACTGGGTGTGGAATTCCTTTGAGCGGAGTATTATGGCGATGTGTTGAAGATATCACAACGTCTTTAAAATATCACGCCATACTCTCATCGTCACCACCTCATCACCGCTCTGACCACTCCACCACCACACCACTTCGCGGACATAAGCCCGTCAATACACGAGTGCTCTAAACACCTTAGGCACTCTCCACGGCGATGTCCTCTCTCCTGTACTCATGAACTGGTTTCCTGCGCAAATGAACTTGTTTCCTGTGCAAGTCACTTCATATTGTTGTGGAGATGTCCTTCTTTTACGCTTCTACAACGTTTCTATCCGTGTCGTATATCTAAATAATACTAATTAGGGCTCTTCTCTCAACTCTACACTCCCCATTCATGCTCGCCCAAAATGGATATGGTGTCGTTTTCCTTGAGTGTGCCCTCCAGACTCTCGTCTCCATCAATCAACTCGTCCGTGCTCATATTCTCGTCGAAGATCAAATCCTTGAACTTGTTGATCTCCACTTGTTTCACCAAGTTGGGTATAATGCTCTTCAATTCCTTCACCAATTCGCTGTTCAAATCAACACTTTTCTTATTGATCAACTCGTTGATCATCCCCTTGAGCTCGTCCTTCCTGTTGGTTTCCTTGTGATTTTGGTTGTGGAATCTGCCCTCTCTTCTAGAACAGATTGTGCATGGTTTTATTGTCTTTTGGGTGTTAATTCCGTTCAAAAAGCTAATCAATTGCTCATAAACCTCTTGATTGTTGGATAAAAGCTGTTTCAACACTCTCATGTCAGACCCAACACTGTCCCTTTCTGGCTGATTCTCGAGACTAAACGAAACTCGTTTCTTTGGTTGTTCTTCATCTCTCGATTGCATCGATTTCTTCAATTCGATAATCTCTTTCTTTAGATCTTCCATAGTTATTTCCTTTGTTTCTTCTTGAATTTGCGTGTCGAGGGTCTCTTTGAGAAGATCGAATTCTTGTTTCAATTTAGAGAATTTCTGTTCCACAGTAATCGGGGGTGTTGGAGAAGTCTGTTGGTTCTTAAACGTTTCGAATTGTTGTTGTAGATTCATAAATTCCTTCTCCAAATTAACACCAGAGGGAGCGGAATCGCCAGAACCTTCTGAAACACTCCCATTTGTCATCGGAGCAGCCAAAGGAGTCGATAATCTTCCATTTTCAATGGAATTCAATCTCGTTTCCAAATAATTGATCTTATCCAAAAGATCCGTCTCTGTTTGTCTAGCATCATTATCACCACCACCACCACCAATAATAACGCCCTTGCGAACACTCTCATCATATAATCCCTTATATTTCGCCAATTTGACCTTATAACTCTCATTCAATCTCGTTAATCTGTCAACCTCCGTATTCGAGCTGTTCTTATTCGTATTCATTTTTCCCTTGAGATAATTATTCTCGTCCCGTAAATCCGTCAATTCCTTGACCAATTTGTCTATTGAGGAAGATAATAATGTATTGAGATTGCCATTCAAATGGGGTAATCTCTCAATGACCTTATGGGTCTCTCTGATCAATAACTCCGTTTTCTCGCCAGAGGTCTTATTTCTGAGAAAATAATCAATATCGTTCTCAAAATTGTCGTATTTGTTGTATTTACTTGTGCTCTCGTGTCTATTATTATTCTCATATCTATTGGGATTCCGCAAATCTCCAAAATGAGACTCCTTTGTCAAATCATCGTCCTCCAACACCCGATTGTAGCGATGTGACGCCTTATTGGACGAACGTCCCATCTCAATAGAAGAATCATATAGACTTATATCTACATCCTTTCTACCATCATCATATCTATCCAATATCTCATTTGTAGTATTGGCCCCATCTTTCTTAGAATAATCGTAAAATCGCTTGAAATTCATGATAGCAACGGTATGAGCAAGCCAATTACAATTTCCCCTTCAAATGGCCCTTTTCTACAAATACTTTTACTATTACTTGTGTTTAAAGCGGTGTTTTGTGTTTGTTTACGTACGCGAAATTGTCGCGTATGCGCTGTCCTACCAATGGCACATCATGTCCCTACCAATGGTTCATTTGATTTGACTAAGTATTTCCTTCTTTTTCTTTATTTTTGTTTTATATTTGTTATTTCTTTTATATAAATTGTATGAAGTTGATTATTTAATAGGTTTTACCCAAATAAAGAAAGTCCTACGAATGGCGTACCTACCAATGGTGCAACATGCATCTACCAATGGTACACCCTTTGGTAGGAGTTTAAGGTTTATCTTGATGGAAAGAAATAGTTTAAATGATGCCTATGTTTTCTGTGTGAAGTGTCTGAGTCTCAATTTAATCTGCTTTGTGCTTATTATGTAGTTATTCTCATTTTGGACAGTTTAGAATTGACTTAGAGATGATATCACTTATCACCATCAGCTGAGATTTTAACTTCAATGTACTCCTACTCCGTTTCTCAACCCATTACATTACATTTAATATACACTAATTAACACCATCCAGTTTTCCGCTTCTCTGCTCTTCTCTTCTTCTAAATCACATATTCATCAAATGGAAGAATCTCCATGCTCAAGATCGATTTCACCACCCAATCCCAATCAACAACGTTTGCAACACAATTCTCCTTATTCAACACCTTTTTGACCTTCTCGATCTGTTTCGGGTTCAGACCCTTCTTGCTAACAAATATCACCTGTGTTTTCCCCTCGGATTCAAAGCTGACAAACCCCTTGAACAGTCCTACCGAATTATTGATCACTTTAACCTTCTCAACACCATGAGCCGCCAAAATCTTGCTAATCACATTAGCACCTCCGGGAATCTCGCTTGCCAAGTTAATCTGGACATTCTTGAAAATAGGGTTCTTGTTCGTATATCTTTCATTCGCCTTGGAAATCAATTGATCGAAAGAAATAGACGTCTCTTTGGAGAATTGTTTATCATACACATCAAGCGAATATGTCTCCGGTTCGACCACTTCGTCGTCTTCTTCGTCTGATTCTAATTTCTTTAGAACATCATTCAAAAACTCAGGATGTAATATATATTTTGGCCCAATTGACAATCCGATGAGGAATTTTTCGGTTCTCATGACTCTTGGCGCAAATATCGTATTACATTTGGTAGAATCTCGAGATTCAAATGTGATTCCCACTTTGGAGAGTAATTGGATTTGAGCTTTGGTCAAGTCATCACAACCAGTTGTAACAGCATGGATATCGTAATCAATAGGCGATGACAGAGCATGAGCTGGAGAAGAAACTTTTCTTTCCTCTTTTATTTCGTCAATCGATTTCTCCTTCAACTCCTTCTCTTTCTTCTTGGCTTCTATCTCGATGGGTAGCATAGGAGCATTTTTCGACTTACTTTTGGATTGTTTCTGGAAAAGGTTCATATCTTCAACAGATGCATGAATAGCATTGAAGGCCTTTACCAGCGCCGCTCTTCTTGGCATATATTCTGCTACCGGAGTAGATGGTTCACGAGTCTTCTTCGTAGTTGGAGTTTCAGACTCGGTTTTCTTCTTTTTTCCATTGGGTGTTTTAGACTCAGTTTCTTCAGCTATTCTCTTCTTTCTGGCACTTTGATTCTTAATTGAAACTTCCGGAATCTCTGAATCTCCTAACATTTCATCTTTCTTTGGAGGAGTTGTTTTCGTTGAAGAGGAAGAGGAATTTGCTTCGATAGAAACCGCAGGTGTGGTGGCACGCGAAATATCAACGTTATCCTCCGGCTCTTCATTTTGGCTCATCTTATTCTCTCCAAACACTCCATCACCACCCTCATCCATACTATCATCCACTACATCAGTCTTGTTTCCATCATTTTCCGTGCCACTCTTGTACCAAGCCTTCAAAACATTTGTGTCGAGTTGGGTCCTTCCAATCACATTCTCGAGATGTGTGCCGTTAGCAAAATGATTATATCTCGGATTCAATTCGTCCTGTTTTGTCCATTTACTGTAACTTTCCTCTAGCCAAAGATGATTCACCACCTTAACGCCCCATTTGACGGCTGCTCCGTATTTCTTCCCCATTGATTTGGCACAGATCAAATGGGTATTGGATTCCTTGAGATTCTTGGTGAATTTAGCACCCAAGGCCTCCGCAAGTCTCTCGAGATAAAATCTCGATTCACCCGTATAATTTGTAGCACCAATGACAAAGTCTCTGAAGTCACTCAAGCCATTACGAACAAAAGGATAATGTAAGAGCTTTGTAGTCGGTAAAATCCATTTATCATGGGCTATCATCCAATAGATCCAATCCATATTTCCTATATATAGATTCGATTTAGTGGCCTGGGAAAACTCAATACCGTCTCTATATTGGCCAATATAGACATCTACGTTTCTTTCCGAAATCAGCAAATTACGACCAATAACCTCTCCACCAGCCGTTTGGATCAATTCTCTGAAAAATGCTCTCGAATGTGTCGAGAGCTCGAGATCTGATCCGAGATAGAACCGTTTATCAGCTAGAAACTTGGGGATCTGTGTGGATTCCTCATAAAGTAATTGACTGTTATATTGCGTAGTGGTGTCCAATTCCGCGGATTGCGATATCGACCCAATGTAATCCTTACTGAGAATGGCCGTCTCCGGTAATAAATAGTCCTTCTCGTCGATTCTTCTTCTCAACTTCAAACAATCGTCTATCCAATGGGGAAGAACAATTTTGATGGGGATATCGCACGATTCAACTACAATGCTCTTTTCGCCCTTGATGTCCTTGGTGACCAAGTGGGTGGTGAATTTAGTCAAAGAATCGAAGAATTGACCGCCCATGGCTCGTACTCCGCCATAAATGGCCTCTTTGTCTCCTTCGGGTAAATCGTCTCCTACACAAACAAAAATATCCGAGAAAAAAAGCTTGGGATCCGGCGAATACGGCTTATAACTCAATAATCGCCGTTTTTCTATGGATTCCAACACCCATTCGGGCCTCACCACCGGAATCATATAAGCATCTGCCAATTGAAACTCCTTAAAGTCGATGTTTGTCGAGATAATATGGGTGATTTGCGGGATTTTGCCGCTCCCATCAATATCCAACAAATTGGAAACATCATGGTTCCATTTCAGTGAGATTTCCGCTCCATTTTCGCTCAAACCACTCAATAATACATCCGATTCAGGCTCTTGTAGCTCGTCACTCAACACCACCAAAATCACGAATCCCTCGAACAATGTTCCTTTGGTCGACATTTTGGACTCCAATTACTACAAAAACGTCTATTTTTCGTTTTAGCTCTGGTTCCATTCGGTGGGTTTGGCGTTGTTTTGCTACGCGTATCGAATATACGGACTCCGGGGTGTAACGGCGTGTGAACACCGGGCTGCAAAAAAACTTATTGACACGTCAATATCGTGCAGATGTATAGAGATGAAGAGAAATGAATAGGATGAGAATTGGGGAAAACAAGATGGATCTCACTAAACACTTTATATTTATGTGTCAAGCGCTAAAGGAAGCCTATATAGCATTAAAAACCGACGAAGTTCCCGTTGGCTGTGTGTTTGTACGGGACGACAGCGTTATAGCATCTGGTATCAATGATACCAACAATTCTCTAAACGGAACGAGACACGCGGAATTTGTAGCCATAGACAAGATTATCTCGATCTGGGACCTCAAGGGGTCCGAGCAAATCAAGCAATTTTTCTCGAAAGTAGATCTTTATGTCACAGTGGAGCCCTGTGTGATGTGTGCCAGCGCCTTGAGACAAATGGGGATACGGAGAGTATTTTTTGGGTGTGCTAACGATAGATTTGGGGGAAATGGGTCGGTTTTGGATATCCACCAATATAAGAGTGAGGTTGACTCGGGATATCTCGCCTTCCCGGGGTTTCTCCGGACCGAGGCCATTCAATTATTACGGATGTTCTATGTTCAAGAGAATTCCAAGGCGCCTGTGCCCAAGATAAAGAAAAACAAAGAAATAGAGAACAAGGAGTATCCTGTGATGCGATTTGAGCAATATTTGAAAAAGGAGGATTTTGCAGCCGTTTATGGCGAAACAAGATTGGAATTGATGAAAAACGATCTCAACAAGGAATTGACGCCAGAGATTGGACGGGGATATAATGTGGGACAATTTAGATATGGTGAGGAATCGTTTGATCTGGAGTTTATTCTGAGCTTCTACGAGATCAATGAGGATGGGAATGTGATTTTTGAGGAGAAAGAGGATCTGTTAGAGATTGAACATGAGGTGAAGAGACATAAGGGGGATAAATAGAGATAAATAGATGTAGATATTAACATGTTTAAAGAGAGCATATTCTTAGAAAGTCTATTCATTGGAAAATACATATATAGATAATAGCATATTTAGAAGATATATTCATTAGACAGCATATTTAGAAAACAGATAATAAGGTATTCATTTGAAAACATCGTTATTAGATAATAATATATTCATTAGGATAAAAGAACCGTACTTAGTGAGGCGTAGATGGATTCTGAAGTCTCCAATGTGAAAGTTTTTTATCACAGGAAAGAGATATTACAAGAAATTTGAAAATACTCCATAATCTCAATCATTCCCTTATTACTTTTATTCTTCCCTATTATATATATACACACTATATACTATATATTATAACACGTGACCACACAACCATACACCGTCAATCATTCCAATTAACTCATAAAACAAAAATAAAAAACACATAAATATCAACTAAACCTCAAATAAACAAATAAACTTCAAATTATTCCATTATTTTTATAAATAACCTCAAAATTAGCTATGATTCCTTATCCTCGTATTAAGGACGTGTACGAACCGTCTCTATTCGGAACACATATATAGCCTGACACAGTTAACTACTCTGCCACCACCACCACCAACCAGCACCACACACACAATGAACGAGGATCAAGACCAATTCACCTCTGTTCAATGGGACAGAAACGAGACCAATTATACCAATGAACAGCCTGCGATTGCGGAAGAGCCCGAGGTAATCGAAGAAGACATCCAACAAGAAGAGAAAGAAAGTCATCCAGAACCGCCCTCGAGTCCGGATCCCTCATCATCGATGGTGATTGGACATGAAATCAACGAACCACAGCCAATTGCCGGGTCATCCTCGAATTCCTCGCCGAAAAAGGACCTCGGTTCGCCTAAATACGCCATCAAATGCGTCGTTTCGTCGCCCTTGAAGGAGAATGATGGCCAGAATTCCTTCATCAGCTATTCCATCGAAACAGAGTCCAATAACCCCGTGTTCAAGAGCGAAAGGGTCAAAATACGCCGTAGATTCAGCGATTTCCATTTCCTTTACCAATGTCTTTTGAACGATTATCCCACTTGTTTGATCCCACCATTGCCTGATAAACAGAGATTGGAATATATCAAGGGAGACCGTTTTGGCGAGGAATTCACCACCAAAAGAACGGCCTCGTTGAACCGGTTCTTGCGTTTCATCTGTAACCATCATATCTTGTCTAATTCGAAGATTCTCATCATTTTCTTGGAAAGCGAGGATTGGAACAGTTTCAAACGTAACTTGAATCTTCGTAATTCCAGCCAAAAGACCGACGATATCATCACCGATGTGTTGATGAACGTTTTTGTCGGCAATAAGAAGGAAACAAACAAGGAGATCTTGGATATCACCGAGAAATTGTCTAAATTGTACGAAAATTTGACCAAAATCGACAAGATCTTTCACAAATTAAACAAGAAGAACTTGGATTTATCTTTGGATTATAGGAATTTCAGCGAACAAATCACCAAATTGTCGGAAATAGAAAATAGTAACATTTCCAAGGAATTCCACATCTTCAATAAAGGCTTGATTGCCTTCAGTGATAACTTCAATAACATCAATCGGTTCATTGATTTGGATTATTTGGTGAATTTGAAGGATTTGGAGAATTTGATCCTCAATTTCCAAAACCTCATCAATTTGCAGCACTCCAAGAAGGTTGATTTGGACCAATTGACTGAATATTTACAGAAAACTAAAATAGAGAAGGACTCACTTTTGGGTAATTCCTCGTTGTCGGACTCGTTCAATCCCACTCAATTGTTATTGAACAAGATCGACGACTTGAAGGGAATCAATCCGCAACAACAAAGACAAGCAAAATTGAACAAATTGGAAAATCGCGTCCAAGAATTGTCGAAAGAGATTGAAATTCAAACGGAGATCGTCAATACCTTTGAGGAGAACTTGCTAAATGAATATGGATACATGGAAACCTTCAAGAACTCTGAAATCAAATCGGGGTTGTTAGAATTATGTAACGAAGAAATTGGCTTCTACAAGAACATGATATCTGAATGGGATGAAATTGAGGTGAATTTAAGGAAATCCTTGGAAGAATTGGAGGGACAGGAATGAGATGAAATGAGTAAGAGGACGAACAGGCCCAATATGAGGGTCATAGCAATAATGAAAGCAAAGGAAGTAATATTGATGTTGATTTGAATTCGGGTTGAATTATCAAACTGATCTCGTTACGATTACACGAGAACACATGCAATATCCGAATTTATGGTTTGCGGAAGAAGAGGGTTTATAACTTTAATTTAATGTTTTCTACATTTATTCCTTGTAGGAATATTGTGACTTCGACTAATGAATAGGAATAACGACATTTGGAGCCCCGTGTGTGCATGTATGTAAGCCTCCAGGCTACATCAGAATGCGCAGACAAGTCAGTCTAGAAGAATTAGCTAAGTTTTAGAATAACTTAAACACCGAAAATTGGACCCTTAATGTCCACAAGTCAGTAAGATGTCTGATTTCCATAAAAAACTAATAGAGAGACTAAAGAAACAGGAGAATGCGCTAAATCTCGACTTCACAGAGGAAGACGAGCAAGCACAAGTTGAGGAACAACATGAGGACCAGGCTTTTTCTAATAGTATATCCTCCAATTCTGAGGATTCCGTTGGAGAATCTGATACTGAAAGTATTAAGGGAGATAATTGGAAGAATTACTTCCAGCAGAATGAAATCTACGAGGATTCAAATGGTAACAGGTTCAACACCTATTTCGTGCCTCCTTTGAATGAAACCTCTCCTATCTTCATCTTCCATCATGGAGCAGGCTCCTCTTCGATGACATTTGCGCTATTGAGTAAAGCTATTGTACATAATATGGAAAGAGACAATAACCGAGGATTGCAATTGGATCAGACTCTCGCGGGAATTTTCGTATTCGATGCCAGAGGTCATGGAAACACAATCATGAAGAATCCTGCTATAACTTATTCATTGGATGATTTCACCAGCGATTTTCTGTTCGTCATGGATGAATTATGTAGAAGAAATGGATGGACGGCTCTGAACTCTCCGTCGTTCTTTCTCGTGGGTCACAGTCTTGGAGGTAGCATCATGACAAGTTACGCAAG
Source organism: Nothofagozyma chilensis (assembly GCA_030573195.1). Taxonomy (NCBI): domain Eukaryota; kingdom Fungi; phylum Ascomycota; class Pichiomycetes; order Serinales; family Cephaloascaceae; genus Nothofagozyma; species Nothofagozyma chilensis. The sequence goes on from JAJMCV010000136.1 coordinate 173,943, forward strand.
AACTTCTAAATACTCGATAAAAGGCTTGGCCATGCTTGACATAGTTGAAGACACAGCCATTGCAGCATTGAATTCGATGGTTGGGTTTCTCAATAAAAGACCAAAATATTTCACCACATACAAACAAGCCATCAAATGGCATTTTGCGTCACATCTTCTACATAACGACATTTCCGCTGATATATCAGTACCCGATTTATTCAAAGAGAATGATGGGAAACTATATTGGATAACCGATCTTTATGATACCGAGCCTTATTGGTCTACATGGTTCACGGATCTTTCCAAGAATTTTGTGACAGCTCGTACCTCAAAGTTGTTGATTCTAGCTGGATCAGATAAATTGGACAAGGAATTGATGATTGGCCAGATGCAAGGGAAGTACCAATTGGTTGTATTTGTTGATTCGGGCCATTTCCTCCAAGAGGACGTTCCGAACAAAACTGCAATTACGTTGATTGACTTCTGGAAGAGAAATGATAGAGATTTGACAAAAGAATTGAATTTGCCAGTTTGGGGGAAGAAAAGCAAGTAAAAATATATATTTGGGTGTTAATAATACTACTTATGATGATATGATTAGAATAGTTGAGAATGAAGAAATAAAAAATTAATACAAAATGTAAATACTAAGAAAACATTAAATATTTGTTCTATTCACTAATTGCATATAACTCTCCTTTAATCGACATCAATTTCTTCACCTTCCTCCAATTGCTTTACAACAGCATCAATCTTCTTACTAGCCCAGGCAAACTTAGGACTAATTAAAATCGGTCTTAAATCGAATCTATTATCATCTGGTGAGTATTGTTCAGCATGATAAGCAGGTGTCAAGGTGGTTGTCTTGTGTCTATTTATGGCATAGAAATAGAAGAATCTCTTCACCTTCACAGCAATTTCTTCGGCAGATAGTCTTGGTGACCATTCGTGATACAATTTGATGAACATGGAATAAGGACCACATTTGTTGATTTTTCTCAATCTACCAAACACAGATAATTCATCATAAGTCATACCCATATCAATCTCATCGGATTGAACGTAATCTTTGGTGATAGGTTCCAATTCCGCCGTTGGAGTAGCAGTCAAGAATTCTTCCAATATAGGTAAATTGAATTCATCTTCGGCATATTTGATAAAACGTTTCAAATCTGTCTTTGAAATCCCACCAATTGGATTGATATCAGCACTGGAACAATCATATTTGGTCAAATAACCTCTTAAACACTCGTCCACATTGGCGCTACCCAACACAAGCAATCCGCCGCTACCACCACGGGTCCAAGGCAACAATTGGGCAAAAAGATATGCTAAAACCATTCTCAATCTTGCTTGAATATTTTGGAGGGCGAGATTTTCAGTCTGAGAGCCACCAAAAATCTTGAAGATAGGTTTCTTACCAGTGGCGACTTCAAAAACGCTAATAACAGCGCTAACTAACGAGTCCATGTTCATGTCAACATGATAGGAACCAATTTTCTCTGCCAATTCCTTGGCTCTTGCTCTAGTCTCGGAGGAGGAATTCTCAGTTCCCATGAAACAGGTGTAGAACATTTTACTGGCGAATTCTTGAGGGTTTGTTGGAAGCCATTCGGGATCTTCACTTTTGGCCAAATATCTGGCATCTTCGATCACTTGTTGGTTTCCCTCGGCAGCAGCCTTGGCCACTAACACACACATGCTGTGAACAATTGTAGCCGTAGCACAACTGTCGATACCACCAGATAAAGGAAGGAAAAACCCAGCGGTTTTGGATCTTCTCAAGTAATCCCATAGCCAACAAGCAGGACCATTTGCGATTTCCGCCTCAGCAGACAAATAGTTGATTGGTCTTGGCTTAGAGGGTTTGATGGTCTTGTCGAAAGTTGCGGAATTTGGACTCAATTCGATATCAGTTCTAATTCTGTGATATGGAATGTTTGAGGTGGCCTGTATTCCATGGGAGATGGAACTTCTGTAGGCTCTAACATCTTCCAAATCGACCGTGGCAGTGACAACCTCCACATCATTGAGAGAGAATTGGTTTCCCTGGGCAACCACCTCCCCATTGATCACAATCAAAGCACAACCGTCATAATACAACCGATCCCCATCACAGCCCTTCTGGTTGGAATAGAGATAAACCCCTCCACATTTGGTGGTGGCCTCCTTGATCAAATTCATTCTGGTGTCCAATTTTCTCAACTCATGGTGCGAGCCAGATGAATTGGTGATGATCTCAACTCCGTCCAACGACATGCTGATGTGGGGAGATTGCGGAGTGAACAACTCCTCACAGGTCTCAACACCAATCACCGTGTCCAAGGTGGAGATCACAGCATCCCCAAAAATCACAATCTTCTGACCAGTGATCTTCTGGATCATTCTGGGCAACAAGTAATCCTCGTGGTATTTGGGTCTGTTCCACGGAATGAAGAACCGCATCTCCCTGTAATTGCCGTCGTTGGCCAAAGAAAGCTTCGGTCTGATCAACAAGATCTTCCCGTCGTACGAAATCAATCTACAATTGTATTTAACGTTCTTATGAACTACAGGCATACCGATATCCAAGAGCATTCCGTGGGTTCTTTCGTCAGACAAGATACTAGCGTACATTTCCCAACAATGCAAATACAAGTCATTTTCAAGAAAATGGTCAAGACATCCATAACCACACACCTCCAATTCAGGTCCTACTCTAAGTGTGGATCCTCTCTCCTTGGCAATCAAGATACTCTCCAAGATACGGTCTCTGTTTCCCTCAAAGTCCAATGCCCATTGGTTCAAGTTACACGTGGATAACGTGATGTAATGTCCCATTGTATAATTCTACTTGTAATGCAAACGGTGCAAGAAGTTGTCAGTTACTTAAATTTAATGTGAACCAAATTCGGACCCACCTATGACCCATATTGTCGTGTGGTGGCAATGTGGTGTTGTGGTGTTTGACTAAAAGATGAGCCGAGTGAATTGTGTGGCAAACATCCCAAGATTACGAAGATTATGGAAATGTGGAAATTTGCTTGAATTTTACGAATTCAAAGTGTACATGCAAAGAGATAGAAAAAAATCGATAAAAAAGAAATTTCCGATACCGGGAGTCGAACCCGGGTCTGCTCGGTGAAAGCGAACCATGATAGCCGTTACACTATATCGGATTATTGAAAACTTGTCGGGGTTTACAGATGCAGTATATAATTAGCGCTGCACGTGATTTTCTGGTCGGTATTCACTTTTGAGTTTAATCACGTGATATCATTCTTACAATGTGTTCAATTTCCCTCTTTATAAGTACAATTTTAATTAAATTAGGTCAATTATCACCTGATTGATTTATATAATCCAATTAAACCCATTTTATTTCTACCAAACTCGGCGAAACGGCTCACTTGTCTCTCACGGTCCCCGGATAACGATACCGCATTTTGATGCAGAGTCGGTAATGACAATCTGAGCCGATCAGAGACATATGAAAGATTAAGATACCCCGTCGAGATTAATCAGTGAGAGCACACTTGATATCAGGTCAATTGTGGGATTTGTGGGATTATATTAGCCAGCGATGAGTTCGAAATTACCTGTGGCCAATCCCACCGAGCCATTTTGGCAATCTGAGAGAGATTCGTTTGCTTCGCATAGATCAACCCCACAATTGCCCAAACATGTGGATATTGTGATTGTTGGCTCGGGATATTCAGGCACTTCAGTTGCTTACAATTTATTGGACGACCAAGAAGTCGGGTATTCCAATGTGTTGATGTTGGAGGCGAGATTGGCGTGTTCTGGGGCCACTGGCAGAAACGGGGGTCATTTGAGACCTTGTTCATACGAAGACCATGAGAGTTATTTGGAGAATTTTGGCTCGGTCAAGGCCGCTGAAATCGTTAATTTTGAAGACGACCATTTGACGGCTGTGAAGGAGGTCATTGAAAAGGAGGCCATCGATTGCGATTTCTTTGTCACCAGGGCCTGCGATACCTATTTGGAGTTCAAGCCGGGCTATCATGCTTTGAACGATTACAACTCTTTTGTCAAGAACCCCTATGTGAAGAAAGACATCAAGACTCACACCCAATGTCATTTCGACGAGAAAGCCAGAGAGATCTCCAAAATCGACCGCACTCAATTCTGTGTGACTTATTCTGCTAGTTCGGTATGGCCTTACAAGTTCATCATCCATCTCTTGAAGAAACTCGTGTTCCAGGGGAAATTAAACTTACAAACAAACACCCCGGTTTTATCTACAGAGAAATTAGCTGATGGAAAATATTTAGTCAAAACAGACAGAGGAGATGTGATTTGTGACAAATTGGTTTTAGCTACAAACGCATATACCAGTGCAATTGAGCCTCTATTTGAAAATAAAATCGTCCCTATCAAAGGCGTGGTGACTCATATAAAGCCAGATGAATCATCTGCTACTGTTCCTCCTACACAATTGACTCATACATATTGTCTTTCATGGGATTCTCACGAAGGAGATTACTTGATTAATCGTCCTGATAATTCCATCATTGTCGGTGGTGGGGCATCGAATTACATTACTCCCAACACTGCCCATCTCTTCTACAATAACGTGGACGATTCCACCTTGTTACCAGATACCGAGGAATACTTTACTAATGGCTATATGGATAGATACTTCTCTAGATCTTCTTCTTGGTTTGACTCTAAGACGGTCAACCCATTTCTTTGGTCTGGTATAATGGGATATTCCAATGACGAATTCCCATTTGTTGGCGAGATTCCTGAGTTCAAAAATAAGTTCGTATTGGCCGGCTATCATGGTCACGGAATGCCTAGAATTTGGCTATCTGGTAAGGCAATTGCTGAATGTTTGAAGACGGGGAAATCTATAGAAGATGTCGACACCAAAATTCCTCGGGTATTTATGTTGACTAAAGATAGGTTAGATAATGACAACAACCCGATTTTACTGAATATGTTGGGGATTAAATATGTCTTTGAAGATAAGAGCAAGTTATAGTGACCAAAACTCGTTGGATGTGAAGAAAATGCTGATTGTAAGCAAGCGTTTGTGTGAAATAGTAGGGAAGATATCAGGTGTTCCATTTTAAGTTCTATTGTAATCTGTAAGTAAGTGTATTGCGTTCTTGTGAAGCATATATGGTTCCCAAAATGGAGATATTCTGGTTTGAAATGGCAAAGAGAGAAGAGTTACGGAAGAATGAAGTCCATTATTCCTACCTAACAGGAGACGATAAGGCATATGTCTGTATATCAATGTGCTGGGTGCACACACATAGCAACCAGATCTTTTGCTCTAAATATGCTTATTCAACGCAATAATGTTTCTTCAGGTAGTATGTTTTCATTTACCCGATGGTGTTAGCTAAATCGTAATGGACAATCTCTCACCCTTCAAATAACTCAACATGTGCAATTACAACTGTAGTGCCAAATGATTAATATTATCTTATATACTATATAATTTGATAAAACATAATCAAATATGCTCATATATATGCATTAGGAATCACCAGTGAATAATAGTGTCCAAACTGGTGTAGGCCATTATGGCCACTCCAAAAACCAACACAGCAATGTCCAAGGTTTTCAACCCAAGACTCAAGTCGCAGCTCTTCAAGTGCAATAATGGAGGGTATATATAAATCAAAGGAATGCAGGCGAAGCTTCCAATTAAGCTGACAAATTTATCCAAATCACTGGAACCTGCGGCACTAATCAATCCTGTCACAATGACAACACCAAGTCTGAAGAAGTTTTTAGTCCATTTAACCTTTGGCTTGTACTTTCCACTTCTCTTGAATACTCCGTTTTCCAATATCTTGATTGCAGGGAATAATTGCAATGGGGTTGACAACAAGATGGCCAATGCGTATAATAATTGAACAGTGTTCACAGCAGGTGAACCCTTAGGGAAATTCAAGATGATAACCGTTTGTACTTCGGAACCAAATGCCATATAGCAGATAGAGCCAACAGTGATAAAGACAACCGTGATGAATATTATTACTGCCAATAAAGTAGGTTTAAAATGGGAAGGATTTTTCATAGATTCCTGTATAGGAATCAATAACCCAATACCTTCATATGTGAAGATCGCAGTACCAACAAATAATGTCCATGAGTTTGGATTAAACAATTCGATATCTGCAACACCGTGTTTGAGGACAGTGAAGGATGAATAATAATAGACATAAACCAATCCAAGTAGAATGAATAAATCGGCAATTAAGGCAGTGAATGACAACTTTTCAATCTTCCTTGTTAACGACAATGGCACGAATACAACCAACTGGATAGCAATAAAGAATACAATGGATAATTGGTAATCGAGAATACTGGAAACCAACGCTTGCAAATTGGTAGCTACAAACACAATATAAGCAGCAGCAAATCCAATCTGAGATAAAACAATGGACGTCAATATGGATTGTCTCATTGAATTACCAAACAAAAGTTGACCAATATCACCATACGATGAAACACTTGTGACTACACGTACTTCAATCAAAATGATGAAGCAATAGTAACTCAAAACACTGAAGAAGAGCAAAAGTAATCCAGACAATAGCATACCACCGTTCAAGAATCCCTTGGGGAGGAACAATACTCCAGTTCCTATGAAAGCTTTCAAAAGAAGTAAAACTGCCTTCGTGGTAGTAACATTTCGCTCGGGTTCGTGGCGATACGACCCTATACGTCTTGGTAACAATCTAGTTTCTTCATGGGGTTCTCTTTCGAATACAGATTCGTTGTCGGAATACTCTTCATCTTCGTCTTCATCGTTCAATTCTTCACCAGCAAAATGGCCATAGATAGATAAGAACTCGATGAAGTTTCTAGTAAGGAAATTGGGAGGAGGGGCGTCAGGATTTTGTATGATTCTTTTTTGGTGTAAGAAACTTCTTCTGAACCCACCAGGCATCCGGATATCGTTGATGTTTATGGGAGATTCTAAGCCAGACTCAGAACGAGTTTTGGCAAACGAGGAAGATCTGGAGTTTCCAACCGAATTGGATCTCTTTAGAGGAGACGACCCACGCTGGTTTCTTGTCCAATTGTACAATCCTCTCGTTATATCACCACCCTGCAATCTCAAGGAATCGAAGTCGGCTTCGGGATTAGGAGAACGAGCTCTTGCTTGTTCTGTTATAGGACCGTCTTCCAAGAGTTGCGGAGTCACCAAATGACGCTCAATAACCTCCACCACCTTTGGATCCGGGTTCTCCAAATCAATGGCAGCAGTTTTAGCTTCACTTGGCGCAACAGACTCGTTTGTTCCGTCGATAATTGAGTCTAAATCTGGAACACCTGAGAGAGCTCCAGAACTAGTGTTGGCAAATTGCAAATTTGCCGCAGAATTCGTGTTGGAGGAGTTTCTGTATAAATTCGAGATGGCGCTTGGTTTTCGGGACGTTATCGATTTGGTGAGGTCGTCGTTGAGATTAATGCCTGTGTCGATTTCCTCAAATCCGCCTTCTATAGTCACAGCATTGGGACTCTTCGTTTCCTTCTCGAACCCCGCATTGATGATAGGATGGTCAATCAAAGACCCGTGATTATTAAATTTTCTGGCACTGAAGTCGCCTATCACGAAATTGGAGTCGTCTATGCCTGCCCCACTAGCTACACTGAGTCTTTTGAAGGATGTGAAGGTGGGGGTTTCGTTAGTAGCAGACGAAGACAGTCTTCGGTCTATACGTCTGGGGGTAGTCATATTGCTAGAAAACAGCAGAAATTTGGTGCTATCTATTTAATATCTAGTAATATCCTGGTTTAATCTCTATAACACACTCTATATAAAGATTTCTGTGGGGTATATGATGTACAGTCAATGTGGAACTACGATTCAGAGATTTCGAGCGATCAAAAATAATTCGCTATATGTATATCTTATATGTTATAAGCTTTAATTCTCCCTACTCGCTATTCCCTGCTATTTGGTAGTAATAGTTTATGTCTCTTGTCATCGGAATGACGAAATATTCGAGACAGCATTTTGACAGTTCGTGTAGAAACCGGGATGGGATGCTGGAGATGAGTTGGGTGGTTTATGGTGTTATACAATTATCACATTATTTATTCATTATTGGTGAATGACACGTTCTTTATATAGTTGTTGGTTAGTTGTTTGTAGTTTTTTTGCCGGAAAAAAGGGAATTAATTTGGGGTTTATTACGAGACATTTCTGAAACACGCACCATGTAACACTGTTGCAGCATATTGATGAAGACAAGTATAAAGCGCATTGATTGAGAGATAAATACGTTTGATATGGAATTATTAATAAAATACCTCTCATTAAACTTTCATTAAAAATATGGTTACCACCAACGAAAATCGAATTAGCTATCCTACTCCATATCTATGTCTCAGATCAAGATTATTGCACACAATAATCAATAGACATGTACTCATCTGTTTGACACTCGTTTTTATGATTAATTTGGTGGAAATTTCTCTAGCTGGATATATAAACGAATCAAATAATTATTCAGTCTCCAATGACACATCTGTTGAATCTGCTAAGAATCTTGGAAGTTTTAGTCTCTCCATCGATTATTCTCCAGAAACCATCAATAACCAAAAACAACAACTCATAGACCAGCTTATAAAAAGTTTGCAATCCACTAACATTGTTACCAATGAAATATTAGTTTCAGATTATCAAGATAAATATGAGCTTATTTATCAGACAATCACCCTGTCGGTGTATCTAGTTTCTAATTCAACCACAATATATTCCGAGATGATGCTGCATATTCTTGATGATTTGAGTTCCACATTGAACTCCACTATTACTTCCCAAATGGAAGTGTTGTCGGATCTTGGAGATCAAATTGAAGACTCCTCCATATATATTGGTGATTCCATAAACTTAGACTCCTTGAAATTGAACTATACTTTGTTACAATCAAAGTTAGATCTTTATCTTGAACAGTCTACAAAATTGGATATTAATCTGGAAGTTCTTCAATTGAATTCTTCGAAAGACAATATTCTATTGACATTGAGCGACATTTATGGGTACACACTGGTACAAGTTAATAGCACCTACAACCAATTGATAAACCAATTAGAAACTGTCAATCACTTTTCAGGGAATTTATCCTTCTCGGTTGAAAATGAACTCGTTTCAAACGACAATGTCTTGTTTCTCACATCTTCTAACAAGACAATTGCATCTTTGTCTAGTATTGACCACACAAGAACAATTAAACCTAAAGGGATAAAAAAATACAAAATAACCATACTTCTGTTGATTCCGATTTTCATCTTGATAAACTTAATCTGGGAATGGATTAAATTCAGGTTTGAACAAGATATGGTAAGAAGCCTTTCGCCCGATATGAAAGAGTTTAAAGATCTATTGGCCCCGACCTTAGCTATTTCCAACCCTTTTTGCTATTTTATTGAAAGCTTTTGCAGAAGAATTCCTCTACTCAGAAGAATTGTTCCTGAATTGAACAGCTTGACATTCTCTTGGATTATAAGTTTTCTCTTCAGTAACCAAGGAAAGCTACTCAATTTCATCGAATTTTCAATTTCGACTTGGGTATTGTATATTATCTTCTCTCTGATGAATCCTGATATTCTACCTCAAATGGGTGATCTGATGAAGTCAACTCAAAATTATACATTAGATAATAGTTTATCTTACCTGTCTGATAGCTACAACTACTCTCAGGAATTGTCAAAGTATAATGATTATTTGAGAATCCAAACAGATGATTTATTTGTATCATTTTCATCAAATCTCCTGAAAATATACACTAATACTAGCCAAAATTTGAGAACATTGTACCAATCAAATTTGCAAACTGAACCATTGAATCTAACTTTCCAGGAGTTCAACTTCAGTTTATTGGAAAGGTTTTCGGCTCTGGGGGTTCAGATTAATATTCCCCAATGGAATATAAGTTCAATTGAGTTAGATTTAAATACCACCACACAGATTTCATTTCACATTTCTAGAGAAACACTATCAGAGAAGGTATTTAATCTAACCTCGATCATATCTCAAATCAAATTGACTGGAATAATATGCTGCTCTATTTATATAGCTTATGTTTTCATAGGCGTTGCATACTTTTCTTATAGTGTCAGAGTAAGGTCTACGCTGAGATGAAGATAATTTGTAATCGAAAGCTAAAACACACAGATATTAAGCAATAGGGAATAGTAAAGGTATGAATTGATAATCTAATATATCAAAGAGTTCGGTAGCTAATATTGAAAGAAGATAATATCACATATCCTTTTGGTCTGGACTGATGGTCAGAATAGATGATAGAGTAACAATGATAAGAATGTACCACCATGAAGGGTAATATGATGACACTCAAAATTTATGATTGTTTTAATTAAAAGATCACCCGAAGTTTTGAGATCCTTAGTACTAAATCTGACAGGATCTTTATTCGATTTTGTGGCTCTATGAACATTCATTTTGTATCGGCGATTGGCTCTGAAAGTGAGAGATAAAATGATCAATAACAACATAAAATGAGATGAGTATATTTTCCAAAAGTGATACTTGCTATTATACATCTACATGGCACATCTTTGCTCCTGGTTTGCTATTGATCTAATAATTGCTTAGACTGCTTCTGAAATCATGGAGGAAGATTCTTTCCGCGAGTAGGTATTTTAATATATATATTGAACTCTATGATTATAATACTAAACTCTCTAGCCATTCTAGTCTAGTGGAATCTTTAAACGAGATTGTTGCTCAATCCCTCAGATATCTTCTTCAATACCTTGATGCTTCCCAGTCCGTTTTCCATAGAGAAAGATACATAATAGAAAATATACAAGAGCATTGTGTTGACTTAAGAGAAATAAGAGATATAGTAAACAAAGAAGAAACATCTACCCTATATGATACACGTTTAGTTAAGCTAATTGAGTCATGTTTGGATTCACAGATCATCACCAAGTTGCAGGGATATCTAGATGACTGGAACAAAGCCGGTATTAAGCAGCCACTTTCTTACTTGCAACAGGAGTACAACAAAGCGTACAAAGAAGCAGAAATTTCCAGAAATCAGAAGGATAGTTCTGGTTTACCACATCCGTTCAAACACTGGGTGAGATCAGATCCATTTATAGGCTACCATAGTACCAGACCAAGCAAACTATTCCCAGATTTTGAGCCTGATATTGATAAGGAGTTGACAGATAATTGCTTTCATGAATTATTTTCTGAAATCGATAAGCGTAAAGAGAGAAGACTTGAAGATCCCTCGGCAGTTTCCGATAATGAAGAGTCAGATACAAAATATGTGAATTACCTGCCGCATTCTGGAGACGAAGGCAGTTTCAGGAAACCAACTCCTGGGTCACTTGAGCTAAGTTTAAGGAACGAATTAGCCTCTAAGGTATATCCTGGAACTCTCAACAATCCACCTACTTCGTCATTCCAGGAAGAATATCAACCATTGACAAGTGATACATACTACTTGGACGATTTTGTCAATTGGAAAGAATTGGAAAACGATCTTTGCACAGGAACCCTCAACTATCCATTATTGAACACATCTAATAATGCCTACCAATATGAAGGGGACTTAGCTGATAAAATTAAAATAGAAGAGCCCAATTCAGTGAAGACTGTGATTAAGAGAGAACCAGAATTTTTTTATCAAAGAGAGTACGGGGAATCAAGTTTATTTGCCAACAGAAATGAGCCTTTTCTGGTAAGTCCAATTGAAACTATAATAACACCAGGAGATAAGTTTCACGAAGCTATAGTTCAGCGTTCCGACTCGCAAAGGCTCGAAATACTTAAGAATTCGCTTGCTCAAAAAAACGAGAAAGCAAAGACTTTATTTGAATTCGATTTAGTGCTGGGCCGTCATCTTGTACAGAATGGTCCTAAAGATAAAGAGGCCCATGTTAACACTGAGTGTATCTCCATGTCAACTGAACCAGTTCTTCATGCCTTGACCCAAGATAAATTAAGCCAAGCCAGACATGAGGAGATGTCAAGGTTAAACAATCCTGTTCTTTATGCATTGACTAAAGATGAAGGAAGACAAGCTAACGCCGAGGAGAGGTTAGATAAAGCAGTACTTTATGCCTTGTCTCAAGACCCAGTTCAAAACAGTCCCGAGGAGATCACAAGGTTAAATAAACCAATACTTTATGCTTTGACTCAAACAAAGGATCAATTAACTCAAACGAAACCCGAAGAAATCTCCAGCCTCACTAGGCCAATATTATATAATTTGACACAAGAGGATACCAACTGGTCGGAGAGAACTCTTTCGAATGAGACTATAGAGGGAAAACCTTCTTTTAACATTGTTCCCACGCTATTTACTCGTAATAATTTTGTTGAAACAGAACACACTTCTGCAATTACTGGTATGGAGGTCAGAAAAAGGGAAAGGCTATTTCAGCCAAGCTTATTCAATAAACCAACAGAAAGCAACAATAAAAATTGAACTGAAGTCCCTGGATGTGACAAGTCTCAAGTCTCAAATCACAAGCTTATGGAGTTTAGTATGTTTCTTTATTGCTAATATACATAGATGTAGTAACAGACGAGGGATAATAAACTGAAAGTTGTTTATTCAGATATATCAGCTTTTCAATTATATTCAATAAAAATTGGGTTGAGAAAAGCTTGAGATATATGCTGATTTTAATGGAAGGAGCAGATACAAAATTTCTAAAATTTTTCTATTACCTAGCCACTATATAATTACTCTCAAACCAAAATCTAAATACATATCATCTTAATATTGTATCAGTTCACACAAATAGGGTCCTTCTTGGAAGCAATGTTACATTGATGCATCAATCTTCTTTCGTCCTCCTTGAATTGACCTGTAACGGCGTGCCAGACACCTCTATTAAAGAAGATAACCAAATCTCCTTCATTCCAAGCATGGCAATAAATATTTTCAGGAGAAATGGCTGGTCTCATGATTCTATGCAATTCGTTTCTGGCCTCTTCTAATTCCAAGACAGTCCCGTCATCTCTTTCAATTCTCCACACACAACAACCGTGGGCTTGCAAATGTGGTTCACCAGTTACTGGGTTGGTCCAAACCAATGGTAATCTCTTGATCTTAGAGTCCTCCCAGGCTGGCAATTCGTCGAGTGGAGTCTCATTGCCCTCCGAGACCATAGTGATCCCGTCAGAAGTGGCCTTTGCTGGACCGATGAATATATATGGATATGGGGCGTAGACGACAGTTGTCTTCAATGCCAAAGCTTGGTCCTCAGGAGATAAAAGCTTGAAGGCAAGGGCTCCGGAGGCAAAGGCAGTAGCACCTTTAACTAATTCCTTCGTTTCGTTGGTGTCTTCGTACACAATGGTTTGCATGGTGCTCTTATCAGGGACATGAAGACCCAACAAAGTCGTACAGACTGGAGGAGACAACTCGTACAAGGCCGAGTCTATGTGCCATCTGTAGAATCTAGTTTGGTCGTTTGCGATCTGTTCTGGAGTTAACACATCCTTATGGAATGTTAAATGTGTAGGATGGGTCAATTTGAACTTGGCCAAATCCTCATGGTTCTCCCATTTCCCTTCACCAAGGACTTGGATTTGAGGCTGCGATATGAGCGAGACACCATCCTTTCTCAACACGGATTTTTCATCTCTGAATTCCTTACCATGGCCATAACTACCTTCGCCTTGTTCCATGTCGATGGTTGGGTCGAATCTACCGGTCAACTTCCATTGGGAGTTTGGCGATATCTTGGCTTGGTTTGGGATCACTATAACCAAGTTCTTATGAAGAGCTTCGAATAATTGCTGGAAGTCTTCTTCAGACAAATAGGCTGGGTCTGTTACACCTTCTGGAAGTGTGATAATGGCACCAAATGGGGCGTTTTCAAGGGGAGCGACACCGATCATGGGGATATATAGAATTTGTTGGTTTTTTCTTTCATTGCTGTAATATTAGGTCAATCGATCCAATATAAATATATTTAGCTAACTGCGACTTATCGTAGAGATAACGAGCCGCGGCAAAACCGGTGTGCCGGACATTGTCAGAAGGATGCCGCGGTTAGAGGGGGTGTTCCCACGGGACTATAAATTTTAGCGAGGCAAACTTAATTGTTTAGCTATCACTATCATAGAGATAATAATGTGAATCGGATGTTATTGTGAATGATTTCGGATTTTTCCGATTCGTAGAGTAATTGAGATTGTAGACTTGAAGAGGGATTAACCTATGAATGTTGTTTGATCTGTCTTCGAAAGTGTAGATAGTGGTTTATATCTAATGAGACATTCAATAAATGTGAATGTGGTTATGTTTGAGCGGATAGAAGATTAAAACCATACTATTAATTAAAGTAAATGACAGGTGTATCACTGGAATAAACAGCTATTCTTTTCTCAATACACTCCAATAAGAAAGAGTTGATAGTTTTGCGAATCTACATTTATTTGATTCTGGATAATAAATATCCACATTAAATAGAAAATATCTACGAATCAACACACTAGGAATGATGAAGAATTTATACTAACAACGGGATGCTCGATGTCACGGTTACTATGGCTGCAAAAAACGAACACCGAAGATGGTAGCTGTTGCACCTTTCCGCTTATGTCCATCCCATCTCTTCCCATTCGCATTCCCATAAACAGAAATAACCTGGGATACTGGTTTACTGCGAACAATGATCGTAATAGCGAGATCCAGCCAAGCCGCTCCTGCAACAGCTTGGCCTATGGCCAAAGCACCTGATTAAACGGCGAGACTCTGGGAGATGGAACTTACTCATTTCTCGCTGCTAATGAATATCACGAGAAAGGTCAATTAATAAGCTCCCGGAAATGAATGGCCTATTTAATGGGCCAATGCTCCCTCTCTTTCTGCTATACCAAAACATATCAACATGACTCAAGATCTTACAAAACAATTACGAACTATGACCGTCGAACAAACTGTCCCATATTTAATCACCAAAGTTCCCGTGGGAACCCCAATCAAATCTGAAGAGACACAAGTTCTTCCAAAACTTTTCACTCCGTTGAAGATCAAAAACTTGGAGCTCCACAATAGAATTGGTGTCTCGCCAATGTGTCAATATTCTGCTGTTGAAGGTGTTGCAGGCGATTATCACCAAATGCATTACAAGGCCCTTCTTATCAGAGGCCCAGGTATCACTTTCACCGAGGCTAATGCTGTAGTCCCAGAGGGTAGAATCTCTCCAAACGATTTGGGTATGTATACCGACGAACAAGCCAGAGCCATGGCAAATATCGTTTCATTTGCTCATTCCCAGAAGCAACTCATTGGTATCCAACTCGCCCATGCTGGTAGAAAGGCTTCCACTCTTCCCCCGGGATTTGGGTTCAATCTCCCCGCTGATAAGTCTCAAGGTGGATGGCCAGATAACACATATTGCACCACAGCCATGCCATTTACAGAAAAGTCTATTGTTCCAAAAGCTTTGACAGAAGAACAAATTGGTGATATTGTTACTGCTTTCGCTCAATCGGCTCAGAGAGCTGTGGAGATCGCCAAATTTGATGCTGTTGAAATACACGGTGCCCACGGCTATTTGGTCCACTCGTTCTTATCACCATTCACTAACAGAAGAACCGATAAATATGGTGGATCCTTTGAGAACAGAATTAGATTCTTGCTCGAAATTGTGGAAGGAATCAAGAAGGTCATCCCAGACACTGTTCTTTCTGTCAGACTCTCGGCCGTTGAAAACGTCGATAATGAGCCATTAAGTTGGACTCTTGAAGAAACCGTAAAGTTATCTAAATTACTTGTCGAAGAATATGGTGTTGATATCATTGACGTTTCTTCTGGTGGTAACAACCCAGCTCAGCATATGAGAGGACTTGTCAAGGGTATGCATGTTCCATACTCAACTGTTATTAAGGAAGCCATCGGTGATAAGGGTCTTGTTAGTGTAGTTGGTGCCATGGAAGGTGGTGAATATTGCAACCAAGTCTTAGATGAAGGAAAGGCTGATTTAATCTTGGTTGGTAGAGGCTTCTTGAAGAACCCAGCATTGGTTTCCACTTGGGCTAATGAGTTGAAAGTCAAAGTCAAGAGTGCCCCTCAATACTCCAGAGCCTATTAACTTGTTTAGTATTATTTATTTTGGGATTACGGATAATTATATATGAAATGCATTTGAAAGCTTGTAAACCTCTATCTATTCAAACGAGTTGACCACGGTCTCAAATAATTCAATCTTCAGGAACGCCAAATTTCTATCAGGTTCATACCTCTTTTTATCTCTACTCAACAATTCTTCTAATTCATCATCATCCAAATGGCACGATTCCAACCTGTCTTGTAACAATTCTTGCAATTCACTCAACACCTTGATTCCCTTTGAATCAAGTAGATCAGTTGCGGAGAAAAGTTTTTGTTTCAAAACCAATTTAGTAAAGTTCTTCTTTCGATCCGCTCTTGATAAGATCACTTCTTCAACCGTTCCCTTTGTGATTAATCTATAAATAATAACAGGTTTCGTTTGACCAATTCTATGAACTCTATCCATTGCCTGTAAATCAACCTGAGGATTCCAATCACTGTCAAACAAAATGACACTATCAGCACTAACCAAATTGATTCCCAATCCACCAGCTCTGGTACTTATCAAGAATACTCCATAACTACGGTCAGTGTCAAATAGTTCCTTTTCCTCTTGTCTTTCATCATTGCCAATTGTACCGTCAATCCTGCAAGTTTTGATCTTCTTCAATTGCAAGAAGTCCGAAATGAGATCTAAAGACTTCGTGAATTGAGAAAAGATTAATATCTTATGTTTCTTAGCCAACAATTTCGGAACCAACTGGTTCAAAATCTTAAATTTAGCAGAATTATCGTAAAAGTCTTTCAAGTTCGGTAAGGAATCACTTGGATCAAAATGTAATGAAGAGTTACATATTTGTCTAAGTTGCATTAATAAATTCTGTAATCCCTTTTGTTTAAAGAACTTGGACAATTCGAGGTATTTCTCTTCATAATGAAAGGTGCCTGGAGATGTTGAATCTAAAGTGGTGTCATCCTCCAAGAATGAAGCTTCATCTTCTAGTTCAATCAGGTCGGTCTTCGAACTATCATTCTTTTTACTAGCTGTAGCACTATTCAGATCTTTAGTACTTTTCTTGGTGGCATTCTTGGGAGTTGCTGCAGCCTTTCCATTTGAATTCTTGCCATTACTGGTGGACAGAACTTCAGATATTTTCTGTGAAATCCGTCTACTACTCCTTCTTAAACCGGTATGATCTTCATTGGTTAAATCAATGAAGTTTTCCTTTTTACCAAAGAAATCGTCTATAGTTCTAGGTTTCTTTGTTGCAACTTTCGTAGGAATTGGAGTCGATCTCTTCTTTGAAGGCGATTTCTTGACCCCTGTCTCCTCTTCATCACTCACAACAAAACCTTCATCGTCTCCAAGTTCTCTATAATCTATGTTTTTCTTGCCTTTGAAGGTTTCATTCGAGCGATTGAGCAAGAATCGCTTTGCATTTTCGTCATCCTTGAACTGTTTCAAGAAATGGTATCTAATAAGATAGCTTCTAAAACCTTTGAAATCTTTCAAGATGGAGCTATAAAGATCCAATTGAATGGGTGATAATTCACTGTAAATGATGTATTCTCGTTTGGGTGGTAACGAAATTAAATGGTCTTTTTTGAGACGACGAAGAATAAACGGCGCGAGAATCGCATGGATGTTCGATATCAAGGACTTCTGTAGAGCCACCGTCAAATCGGTTGTTATATCTTCATCAGTTTTCCCGTCATTTTCTACGGGAGTAGATTGTTTCGCATCGATTATGTCTTCATCTCCAGCAATCGCGGTGTCTAGATTCTCCAAATAATCGTCCACATTATCGGGTATTTTGAAATAATTCTCAAATAGCCCCAAATCGTAGAAAATATCAGGCAAGATGAAATTCAACAAGTTGAAGAGCTCCAACAAGTTGTTCTGCAAGGGAGTCCCCGTGATGAGTAACTTGTTATTACAATTGAGTCTATTCAAGAACTTGAATAACATGCTGTTACTATTCTTCAATCGATGGCCCTCATCAACGATCATATAAGTCCAATTTGTCTTGTTGAACTTGGAGAAGTCCCGGATCATCAACTCGTAAGTGCTCAAGACAACGTTCGTGTTGAAGGACGATTTGCTACGCGCTTGCTTACTGCCAATATGTTTGGTGAATGTCAAATGGGGGAATTTATCTGCGATCTCAAACGCCCAATTATTGATGGTGGAGAGCGGAACAACGATCAAAAAGGGTCCAGACATGTTCTTTGCAACCAAGAACGAGATGAAGGCCAAGCTTTGGATGGTTTTTCCCAACCCCATTTCGTCGGCAAGAATGCCATTGATACCGTTTTCGTATAGATTGACCAACCAATTGACCCCCTCCAATTGGTAATCCTTGAGGGTACAGGTGGTCAAGGAGTCCGACAACGAATGCGCGGTGTATTCGTACTTGGTGGAGGATAGTAGATTTGAGGCGATGATGGAGGAATATAATTTCGATTTATGGATCAACAAGTTGATTTTGCGCACCTTATCGTCCGTCATTTTATTAATTGTGTACAGAAATTGGCTCGAGAGATGGACCAGATCAAATATTTAAGCAGCATGATATCCGAATTTACGAGTATAAGACGCGTCTTATTGTTGCAGCGAAAAAAATATATAGAAAATGATAGAAAATGATATGTTTTCTTTTCTCACTTTATTTAGTTGACCTATTTCAGCAAGCACTTTACCGTTTTAATACTCTCGTGAGATTAGTTTCTGCTGTCAGCGCGTCCCAAGTGGACAGTTTGTTATAGGGTTAATAACATATTTTTGTAGCTTTAAATTGTAGCAACTCATGAGAAGATTTTAAAAACTTCATCTATTGAATTTGTTTTAACTTCACCTCCTGCTATACATACTTATTCTACACCTGCTGTACAATCTTAATAATTTTATTATTTAACTAATATTCTTTTTATTTGAATTCGACTGTTCTTTTTCAGCAAGCACTTCACCGTTTTAATACTCTCGTGAGATTAGTCTATGCTGTCAGCGCGTCCCAAGTGGACAGTTTGTTATAGGGTTAATAACATATTTTTGTAGCTTCGTGTGTAGAGGAGATGGGACTGACGCCAAAGAAGGACGTTGCTATGATCAAGTTCCTGGGGCCCAGTTGATCCGTTTTTATGACATATCCTCTCCATTATCTGTGGTATTATTAATGTATAGGATGTCTTATCAACATTGACAATGATCTTAAATTGCACCTCTTGAATCTTCTTTAACATGAATTTTTAATGTGTAGCGACTCTACGCGTATTATCCCATTAACCGCTACATCTTTCTCATTATCACTGTATTAACCCACAAGCAACACACCAAACCCAACCACATGTCAGAAACAAACGCAATAAAAAACGTAATCAAAAATACCGTCTATAACCCTCAAAGCTCACGAGCATCCTCGTCACTGATGTTGAAATCAGTCAAACTGATGTCATCGGCCTTGTTTTCCAAGTCGTTGCGACCATTCATTATACCACCAGTCGACAACTCAGCGGGATCGGTGGGCTTGAAATAAACAACCACGAATGCAGAACCAATAATCACAATAAACCCCAACCAACTCAAAAGGGGAGGCATATGGTGCCAAATAAGAAGATCCCAGAACAATGCAAATATCATGTTACTATATGTCATAAGAGCGGCCCTACCGGCCTTTTCTCTTTGAACCCCCGCTGTAAGACAGAATTGCATGAAGAACCCCGAAATGCCAATAAGAACAAACAAAAACCATTGGTAGGCCGTGTGGGGAACGGCAAAACTCAAAGACGGAACCACCAAGATGGCCGTCAAACTAATGAGACAACAAATCAACGCAAAATACGAAACCGTCAATAACGGATGTGCCGCTTTTCCTATCTTTTTCAACACAATGTAGACGGAACTGGCACCACACACGCCGAGAAGACCCACGGAGATGGCCAACCATCTCAAGAAGGGGTCGGCGGATTCGATGGTCTCGTCGCCACTCGGAGCAGCCTCTTTCTCGCCGAAGACGAAACTGGGTCTTGCGATGAGAAGAACACCGCCCAAGGAGGTGATGGTGCCGAGGGCCTCAAGAACAGTGTATCTTTCGTGCAACATGATCCAGGCGGCGATGGCCGTGACCATGGGGACCAAGAATGTGATGGCAACGGCGTCGGAGACCGCCAAATATTGTAGCGAGAAATAGAGCCCAAAAACCCCAAAGAACCCCACCACCCCTCTTAGTATGAACAAATGTCTCAATTCCTGGGGACCGAAGGGAAAGCCCGGGGTTTTGTGGATATACATCACCACAAGACAGACGACGTAAGTGATGGACATTCTTGCAAAAAGAATCTGGAACGGGTTGATGGGCTCGGCGAAATCGGGGTCTGTCTCCAACAACTTGCAACTCACCACCATAAAGGAGTTGAACACCTGACTTAACACCACCAAGGCACAGCCCAAATTGGGGACGATGACCGCATCGTAGAAAGTATGGCCCATATCGACGATTCTACCGGTGGTACCCTCGCCTCCTCTTTTCCAGATGGAGGCATCAAGGAATTGTTGAGTGTAACCTGAGTCGGTTAACGGCAAATCTTCTCTGACATCAAGGTCGAAGGAATCGAACCGGGACGGTGAGTTCAGTTGCGACATGTATTATGATGTTAATGTTTTATGTATATGTAGAATGCAAATGAGATCGATCTGATAAAATCCCCAGAAAATGTCATTGACTGATGATAAGGTTAGGGGAATTTTCACCGGTCGGTGCGGCTCCATAGCCGAATGCAGGAGGGTATCGGGTGAAGGAGTGGATGAGAGAGATGAGAGATGTGATCTGGGATGGAGTGAGCGAGAGATGTGATATGGGATGAGGGAGATGAGAGATGTGATATGAGATATTTAATACACGAATTAGTTCGTTAAAAGATGTTAAAATCGAAAGTTCGAGGTAAACTCGTTATCATCGGCTATAATAGCCGAGACAACCTTAAGAGGTAATATTGAGGTATTTGTAACGAATTCTTTTAATTGGATTGGAATAATCCAGAATACTCGATCATCCCATTGCTGTGTGTCTTGGATATGTTAGGGTGCGTTGTATGGCGTTTTTCGTTGTATGGCGTTTTTGATGCAGATTAGGTTGCACATTTGGACTTACTACTATACAATGATACAATGACACAATTACGCAATTTCACAACGTTCGCTTTATCAATTCAGATGAATTATCAATTTATCAATATACACATTGATCGCTCCATATCTGATTTAGAGAGAAACTATTCTCTTGAATTTTTAAACGCTCTAGTTTTGTGAGCTTGCACTGAACTCCGTAAAGAATAACAAATCCTCGACTGAACAAGTTCTACAATTCACAGCAATTGTCTATTAAGCTCAAATAACATGTTCTCTCGTTAATAAAAGAACCACCTTCCTTCCGGCTCCACATCACGTGACCCTTATTCACCCGCGCAATGACAGTACCCGAAAATCAAATAAACAACTTCAAAACGACGCTACACTAAGACGAACACACTCGAAAGTTGTGTTAGCGAAAAAACGGAAGAGCAAGATGTCGAATCCCGAGGACGATATTGTGAAAGATGAAGAGGTTGTTTTGAAGAACGAGATGTCGCACGAGGAGGAGGGCGACGAGCAAATAAAACACGAAGAAAACGACGAACAAGAAAACGACGACATGGACGAAGAAGGCGACGAAGGAGAAGAAGGAGACGACGGAGAGGGCGATGAGGGCGACGAAGGCGATGAAGACGAGGATGACGATGAAGAAGACGAGGACGACGAAATGGGCGACGAATACGACCAACAGATGGGCGACGGTTTGCAAACTCCTGCGGAAGGGGACGATGACGACTTACTTGTGACCCATCTCTCCGAGCCTTCAGCTATCGATTATTTGGCAGAACAAACCAAGGCCGAGAAACAGGCTTCAGTGTTTCTTTCCAGACAAACCAAGCCGATAATCATTCCGTCGTTCTCGGCATGGTTCGATTTGAACGGACTCAACGAGATTGAAAAGTCCTCGTTACCGGAATTCTTCAACAACAAGTCGAGATACAAGAACGCCAAGACCTACAAGGATTACCGTGATTTCATGATCAATTGCTACAGATTGAATCCCACGGAATATTTGACCATCACGTCGTGCCGTCGTAATTTGGCTGGTGATGTGGCCAGTATCATCAGAGTGCACACCTTTTTGGAGAAATGGGGTCTTATCAATTACCAAATCGACCCAAGAACAAAGTCGGTCAACTTGGGTCCGCAATTCACGGGCCATTATCAGATCATATTGGATAGTCCCCAGGGATTGACTCCGTTTATTCCAGCCGATACTGTGTTGGAGAACAAATCCGAGCCAATAAAGACGGTCGAGCCAGAAGTCGAGACGGATATCACGCCAAAGGATGCTAAACCGGGCTTCAACTTGTCCATAAGAAAGAACATCTACGACTCGACCCAGGATTTCGTCAGTTTGAAGGAAGACTTGAACTTGAACCACATGAAATACCATTGTATCATATGTGGTAACGATTCAACCATAATCAGATACCACAATTTGAGATCCAAACAGGCCATTTGCTCCACCTGTTACAAGGAAGGATTATTCCCTTCCAATTTCCACAGTTCAGATTTCGTCAAATTGAACTTCTCATCAAACAACAAGAATTGGTTAGATCAGGATTATTTATTGTTATTGGAAGGTATCGAGATGTTTGAAGATAATTGGGACAAGATCAGTGCGCATGTCGGAAAGTCCAAGGAAGAATGTTTGATCAAATTCATCCAATTGCCTATCGAAGAGAACTATTTGATTAGAAATATTTCCAAGAAGCAATTTGT
The DNA here is from genome assembly GCA_030573195.1 of Nothofagozyma chilensis. NCBI lineage: Eukaryota > Fungi > Ascomycota > Pichiomycetes > Serinales > Cephaloascaceae > Nothofagozyma > Nothofagozyma chilensis. The sequence goes on from JAJMCV010000136.1 coordinate 196,803, forward strand.
TTCGAGCACCAGCACCAACGAAAACATTGTTGAGTTTATCAAGAGCTTATTGAAGTCTTCCAAGGACGATCCTAAGGTTACCGGGTTTATTGGCCAATTAAAGGGCATTAACAGCTTGCAAGATTTGCCAAAGTTGGAAAACTATTCCGAAATTGCCAAGTTGATCAATTTGAAATTGATAACTTCAGCCATTGTCGAAAAGGACTTGCAAAACCTCCAACAACAAAGCTTATTGAGCAACATTGTCGAGTTGCAATTGCAAAAGATAGATCATAAATTGAATAACTTGACCAATGTGGAAAAGAACTTGAATAAGATTTTATCCAAATCGGCCAAGATCTCCAAAAAGAACCTTGTTGACAAATTCAAGTTGAGAAAGCAATATTTGACTATTAAAGAGAAATTGGTGGGATTATCATCCAAGTCTGAGGAAGAGAGAGCTGCTGCTTTCAAGGAATGCGACGCAATCTTGAACCAACCGTTGAATTATACTAGTATCAGTAACAGTGAGTTGAAGAATGAGAGCTTGGACGAAGTTGTTGTTGAGGATTTCGAGCCGGTCAGCATTGAGAATCCTAAGAACTACCAATTCTGGAGTGGTTAATTGTCCATGTGGGATATGGGGATTGTAGAGCTATAATAAGGCAGTTTAGAGCTGTTGTTTAGGTAAGAACAATAGATGTATTATATTTTGTTAGCGGGTGTAGTAGAGACCTCTAACTCAGAGTAGAGGCATTGTGAGATTTTTTGGGAGGCATAAGATGTATTCAGTCAATACATACTCCGTCTCTTCTTCTTATAACAAATATAACTTCATTTCTGTTATTCACAACCAACTGGTTGTATATTTTCCTGAGATAAAAAGTCTCTAACTCCAATTTTAAGTTGGGTGAGGTAGAGAAGAATGCTATGATATTAAGAAAATTAACCGAACGGGGCCAAGAGATGTTTTGTTGGCGAGACTATGTGGCTCTCTTCTGAGCCATATAAGAGATATGGATGTTAATCCCAAACTGATATATTAAATACTTATTCAGAGAAAGAACTTAATTGTTTATAAAAGTTTAAAAGTTTACGACATATATAATGATTTACATATGGTTTCTTCGATGCCAACACCATCACCCTCCCCTCACCAAACAGCCTTCATATATGACCAACTATCATCTAATTCATTAAATATATAATTAGGAAACTGGTGGACCAGAAAACAGATATGAGTATTACCCGGAGATTATATATATATTAGTCCGCCTTGCTGCACTTTTGACAGCATGCAGACGCTCTTTCGTTATCAATTTGCAGCATCAACTCCAACGCCATGGCGAGTGAATTTATGTTATTACATTATTATGCTTTCTACGGAAACATAGCCCAATTCCAGGCCATTTATACAAAGTTTATGAGCATGGGGAAGGAAGAGCTAAGTCAAAAATTTCTAAACATCGCAGTCATCGACGACCAATCCTACTTGACTTCGTGTCTTGAGCACGGTTGCATGAATAGCTTTGAATTTGCTGATTATTTATACAATGCAATCAAAAATGGTGATATCAAAGTGTATGATGAGAGCTGCAGAATCATTCAAAGCATTTCCAACAGATTTATAATGAGTAATGTAGTGAACAATGACTTGATTAAAGAAAGACCTCCATTTCTTATCTGGTACCCATCAACTCCCAGTAAGGAGACATGTCTTGAGTTATTGAAGGAATTTGCAGATGAGACCAGATACCAGATTGCCATGGTAGCCATTTTGAATAATTGGGTTGATTTGTATTTCAAATTGAATGTCAAGTCAGAGACGTATTTGTATTCGCTAGCAAAACTACTCAATCGAAAAGAAATTGCAAACCATCAGCAGGAGTTCGAACCAATTTCTGGCCATCACCACTCCATACTATACTTGGATAAGCAAAAACTAGACTTTGATGGATCCACTAGTCCACATATATTCGATACTTTAGATATTGATACTTTTCTCATCAAAGGAATTCCTTACATGAATGGTCCAGCCATTTATAAAGATAATTATTTCGCAAGGAGGTATTCTGGTGAAATGGCAAGGATTTCGCCTCCTATTTTTGAATACAGCTTTCTCCATATATTGTTGGATGGTAGACCCAAAGATATTGAGGGTTTCGATTTCACTTTGAGCCTAGATGAAGACGAGGTCAGTATTAGCAAAATCCAATCAGATAGCGACTATGCTTTGCGTGTTTTCCATAAGTTCCCAGAGAGGTTTGGTAGGATATGCGTGGAAAGATTTATTAGTATCGGGTATTTGAACAAAAGGATGGTAAACAAATATGTACCCTTCACTTGGTCTAGAGATTATTTTGCTTATCCTCATACATACCTGGAGATGATTGACCAGTTTGGAAGGTATGAGTTTAACATCTTAGTAGGAATTACCAAATCCCATCGTAATGAGGCCTACTTCCAAAGGGATCCCGACCCCGAGTTAGAGGTATTCCGAGTAGCTGCATTGTGTAGAAATATGGAAGTCTACAACGATCATTTGAGGAAAGCGAGAAAGCTTAGAAAGTTCTTCCGCTACCTCGATACGGAAAATGAGTGCTTGATATACCCGCCACAGGAAGTTCCAATCGAAGAGGTAGACTTGATTACACCAGAATTTGCTTATGAGATGTACACGTTCAGTGGATGCCCTCAAATCTCGTTGGTGGTGGATGATGAATGTGATATATACAGTGATGTATCTGATGTTTCGGACCGTCTACTAAGAAACCTACACACAGACCTGTCCTCTGACCACGACAGCGATTTCTCTCATAATCCAACTAAGCTGTGCTATCATAATAATCTGTCGCACGCATGCAAGTCTAGAAGATCGGTACAATGTTTAATTGGAGGTTTTAAAAGATTATTTCGCAATATATCATTTAGGAGTCAGATTAGAAGAAGTTTAGTTTCTGAGAAACCTTCAGAATAGAATCGGATGCAGCTACAATGCTACAATTTTTTAAATCAATGAGATATTAATGTAGCAAATCAACAACACACCCAATTCTACGAAACCATATCTTCCACGAAATTAATTTTTGACATAATACGAAATGGGCTCTCTTCCGTTTCCTGTCTAACCCTTCAACTCATGTCTCTCCATGCAGCCGCCTCAGCGTAACACACCACGCAGCTCACCCCTAATAATTTTTCAACTTGGTTGACACACTAAGTACATATTTAGGCGTGAATCAGATAAGAACAGATATCCAGATATTCAGATCAAGCCGTCATGACGTATCAATACGAGTTCCATTGGTAAGTAGAGAATGCCGCTATCGGAGAACACACACTGATAACCAGGCCCTCGACCCATCACCAGAAGGTGATTGTCACCGGCACCTTTGATGGATGGTCCGAATCGATCCAATTGACCAAAGATGATGATTCCAACGTGTTCCGCAAGGTTGTCGAGATCGACGACAAACAACAGATCAAGGACAAGATCGTGTTCAAGTTCATCGTGGACGACAAATGGACCATCAACACCGCCTACAAACACGAGAAGAACGACTTGGGCATCGAGAACAACTTCTTATTGGTGGAAGATTTGGATGTGGTGCCCCACGAGAAGGTGGATACCTCCTCCTTGAGCAACACGGTGTCGTTCTCCTCGTACGACGACGACATCGAGAAACTGGAGTCGCTCCAATTCAACGAGAACGACGAACAGCTCTTGAACGAGTTCGACTTGTCAAACTCGGTTCAATTGACCATCAACGGAAATTCGTCGCAGGAGACCTCGTTGAACTCCAATCTCAACGCCAAGATCGATAAGATCAATACCATCAACAACAATAACGTGTTCCATCGGTTCAAAAAGTTGTTCAAATGATTCTGTTGAAAAACTCTGGTTTCAATTCTTGCGGTCTTTCTTGTTGCTATTTTATTTGATTCTTGCTGGTCTTCGGTGGTACACCTTGTGTGGTTTTTATTGGTTCTTTTTCTGGTATTTGCGTGGGTTTTAATAAATTTGTTCGACTACGGGACGTACATCCGTTCCTTTATTAATTACAAACTAGATAAATATTGCTTTCTCTTTTCCCTGATATCTATGAACCCGACCTTGTACTCGTCGTTGAACATCTCGATGCCAAGCTTGTTGAACTCCTTGTATTGTCTCATGTATATGTTCTTCAACCACTTGAATTCGGGCTCCACCAACTCGTTCTTGATGTTGAGATACGCCTGGTTCTGGATGGCCAAGATGGACGAAGCCACAAACAACGAGAGACCAATCATCACCTCGATCTTCAAGTCCAACGGCAAATTGATGTGATTTAGATGTGCCGAATAGGCGGAATGGAGAAATAACACGCTTCCGCAAACGAATAAAAATTTTGAAATAACACTCATTCTGGCTCTCGACTATGTGATGGACTGCTAAAGATGTGTGTATAGCGTGTGGTCGACTCCAATTTGATGTCCAGCTCGTATCAATTGATTCATGTTGATGGAAAATCGGCAAGTACTGTCGAACCGAATGTCGGTCTTCGGCACACACGAGAGAGAATCAACACCAAATTAATTAAAGGGGTTCAATATTTAATTTGCCAAAAATATTCTGATTCGATTGGGAAATCCATTTTTCCAATTTGGGGTCGCAATTTCGACTCCTTACAGATGTTAGGTTGAACAGAGCATTAGTAGAGCATCAATGTACATTAGCTCAATAGAATATAGCCAATCAGAGAAAACATCCAATAAATGATCATCTGATATCTTCCTCATTAAATATCTTCAATGCCGTTGGCTGCAATCTCCATTCAACCTATGTGTTGGGGCTCAGTCTACACCTTATCCATATTACCCTAACATTCACTAGATAAACACATAATTCATTAAGCTGTTTTCACGCTTCTAAGATCTTTGCAAACAATTCTCCGAATTTCTGTTTGTTCGACTCAATTCGCTTGCCATCATCCTCATCCAATAACAATTTCGAGTCCATTAACTTCTTCAAATTGATCAAATAAGAATAGAATTGTTTTTCAACAGACAAGATGTCCGGTTGGGTCTCTTGTTCCTCATCATTTTCAATTTCTTCTGCTTCTCCTAATTCAACCCCCTCATGTCTAGACAATTTCTTCTCCAATCTAACAAACACCCGCATGATCACCTCCTTCATGCTCTCGAAATCAATATCTAGCAAGTCATTCATCTCTCTATCTATCAAGACATAAATGTTGATAAACCCATTAATCAACACCAATTCCGTCTCTTCGTCAACATCATTGGTTATTTCTTCAAAGATCCGATTCAAATTCAGCACAATAATCTTGTAATTGGGCATTTGATTATCTAGATTTTTCAACATCACGGAGATGATCAATTTGATGTCATCCAACTCTTTCAACTCGATCTCATCGATCTTTTCTGAAAACTTCTTATAATCCAAAAGATCCTTGTATTGGGAAATCGGGATCAATTTCTTGTAATCCTGTAAGTTGATGAGTTGAACTATTAACTTGTCTAATTCGAAATTCAAGTCACTCGAGTTCAATTCGACAAGATTCTTGATGAGTCCACCAATATTGATGGCCTCGTTCTGGTAATAGTTCAAGATCTCCTTAATTAGATTGTCGTAGACCAATTCGTTGTTGATCAACTTGAAGTCCTGATATTCCAAATTATCGAATATTTCAATAAACTTATCAACCAACTCACTGTTGTACTTCAAATTCGAATAGATTGTGTTCAAGTTAGAAATTAAAGTGGATTTGTCGGTTTCTTGGAAATTCTGTACCAATCTTAATATGTTCATCTTGTCTTCCTCATCTAGTTGTAGGAGAGAAATCGAACTCTCTTCCTTTAGATAATTAATCAAAAACTCAATGTCAATATAATCCGATTTCTTCAATCCGGAAATATCTCTGTAGCTTGTCTGTTTCAAAATATTCAAGAGATTTCTGTACTTCAAATACTTGACCATATCCTTGTCACTATTCTTTATCAAAGAACTATTTTTTTCTTGAACTTCCTTGAATGTTTTAGATTCGTATATCTCCAAGAGTTTCTGGTCATTCTTGAGATTGAGGATCCTGATGATCTCAGTTTCATCCAAAAAGTCATGTCTTATCAACTCCACAATGAGGCCATTCAAATGTTTATCCAAAGAACTATTATTGGCCAAATAGATATCAACGAAACTCAGCTTGAATCTCTCGGTGAATTGTTTCAACCCCAAAATTAAATCCTTCAGTTTATACAATTTATTCAACGATTTAACCACCTGTAGCTGCACCACAGAAGACGAGTCAAATAACAACCAGCCGTAATATCTGAGATAATTCGAATTGAGAAAGAAAATGGGATATTTCTCAATCCATACAGTCAAATGGATTAGACACTCTTTCCGTATGATTGGGTCGATATCTTTGTATCTGTGTATAAATATGGTGTTAAGAATGTCTTTGATATAATCTTCGATGGTTAACTTCTGGTTCTGGTTCTCAGTGACATGATCTTGTACAACCTTTCTGGCCTTTGCAGTCTTCTTGGTTTTTGACAATTGTTTCTCGAGATTCTTGAGATTTTTGTCAAGATTACTTATTATGCTAATTAATTCCGTCTCGATATTTAGCAATATGGTGGTGGAGACTAATCTGAACGGCCGTATATTACAGAGCGATAGACAGGACAACCAGGTCAAAAGAATCTCAAATAATTGCACATCTTGGTCATAGAGCAACCCGCTTTCGTTTGTGATTACGATCAATTGTTCGAAGAATTCAACAAGATTCTTGTCGTTGAATTTGTAGAGACTTTGTCTCTGGAAAAGCGTCTGGATCTCGCCAATAGTCTGGTTTGCCGACTCCAAATTGGCCACATCGTGTTCCTCGATCTGATAGATACAGCCACACACAACCAATATGTAATTAAGCAAGTTTTTGACGGCCAAGGTGCCATCGGACTCGAATTCCTCTAGCCAATTGCTCACAATCTCGTTGATCGACGAATCATCAGACACTATTGCCTGGAAAAGATAGCTATTTTTCTCGTTTTCCAATTGTAGGGCATTTTCGTCCACTTTTGGCTTCTTCTTTGCTTTTGTTGTGTCTTTAGCTTCCGATTTGGCCCGCTTTTTACTGGGTTGTTCCTCGTATTCTTCCTCTTCTTGTTCACTTTCGCTGTCTTCGCTCGAAATCACATCGTCCACATCGACATATTGATCGTGATGGGTCCGTTTGGCGGTTCTCCCACTTCTTCTAAGTGCGGGCATTCTGTGGATATTAATAAAAGCTTATTGCGGTTTGTGAGATGAGTGTTATTACATGTTTGTATATATTCGCTATTACGCGTAATACGCACGGTAGTGTGCAGGCAAAAGTGAAAAATTACCTAACCAAGTCCATTAGAGTGCGAGAGAATAAAATGGCTAATGAACAGATTCAATTTGGTTTCGTGTCGGGATATGGTGTCCTGTTTAGTTTTTTCTTTTTTGTCCCAATTCGACACGTATTGCTTCTTGCTGTAGAATGTGTTATTCGATATTAGTAGAGATACTGCTTTAATGAAAACCGTAAAATCTCGTGGTACCGCCAAATTTTCAATTTCAATTAAAACATCGATTCAAATACGAATTGAAATATCAATTGAAACATCCTCTTATATCATTCTACTCTATTATCTCAATAACCCCCTCTTCTATTCTCGCACGTGACGTCACATGGACCTCACCACACCATGTCAATCACCAGAACAACCCCTATATCAACACCACCATAACTCCAATTTCTCCAATATTTTCAAAACCTCCCCAAAATCCCACTCTAAACCCAATTAATCTCTCATAATCGCGTCCTAATCTCCCCATCCCCATTGTCTCCACCCCCATGCCTTCGATCGCGACCTCGCTATTCGATTTGATGGTACGTGTTAAGTTCAACCGCGTTTTTCCACCCTTGTCAACTATCACAACTTGACACTTCATAACAACTTCTCTTTCACTTACCACTTGTCTAGTCAGCTCAATTCCGGTTGTCCAATAATAATGGCTAAGAAAATAAAACGTAGTCAAGTGGCTGTCTCGCCGACTGTGTCCGACATTGACCCTGTGTTGGCTCCAGTGTACGAAAAGGGCTCTGAGAGACCTTTTGTAGTCACCACTCCACCCGCCCAATTGGTGGACTTGAGAAAGATCACTCCAAAAGAATACATATATTTGGCGGTTTTGGTGGCCGTGGGTCTTTATGTCAGATTTTTCAACTTGTCCTATCCGAATTCCGTCGTTTTTGATGAGGTTCATTTCGGAAATTTCGCCAGTAAATACATAAAGGGAACCTTTTTCATGGATGTTCATCCTCCATTGGTCAAGATGTTGTTTGCCTCCATTGCCATGTTGGGCGGTTTCAACGGTGACTTCAACTTTGCTGGTATCGGTACCCAATACCCAGAAAACGTCCCTTATTTGATCATGAGAGCCTTCCCAGCACTCTGTGGTATCGCCATCGTTGTTTTGTGCTATTTGACCCTTAGGGCCTCCGGTTGTAGACCACTTGTGTGTTTCTTCACCGCCAGTTGTCTCTTGTTCGAGAACGCCAACGTCACCATCTCCAAGTTCATCTTGTTGGACTCTCCCTTGCTTTTCTTCATCGCCGGTGCCGTGTATTGTCAAAAGAAGCTCGAGCTCGAACAGCCATTCACCAGAAATTGGTTCAAATTGTTGATCTCTACCGGTATCTGTTTGGGTTTGTCCGTTTCCTCCAAATGGGTCGGTTTGTTCACCATTGCTTGGGTCGGTCTTGCTACCATCTACCAATTATGGTTCATCATTGGTGATGTCAAGATTCCAGCCAAGAAGGTTGTCCAACACTTCATTTACCGTGGTGTCATCTTGTTGGGTGTTCCAATTCTCTTGTATATTGGTGTCTTTGCCGTCCATTTCTCTGTCTTGGCCAAGGAAGGTGATGGTGGTGCTTTCATGTCTTCTGCCTTCAGATCCACCTTGATCAACAATAAGATCCCAACCAATATCTTGGCTGATGTCGGTGTTGGCTCGGAAATCACCATCAGACATGCTGCCACCCAAGGCGGTTATTTACACTCCCATGACCATTTATACGAAACTGGTTCCAAGCAACAACAAATCACCTTATACCCTCATTTGGACTTGAACAACAATTGGATTGTTGAGTTGTACAACGTCAGCGACCCACCTACCGATTTTGAGCCAATCAAGGATGGTACCAAGATCAGATTACTCCACAAGAACACCTTCAGAAGATTGCATTCGCACGATGAGAAGGCTCCAGTCTCTGAACAAGACTGGCAGAAGGAAGCCTCCGCCTACGGTTACCAAGGTTTCGGAGGTGATGCCAACGATGACTTTGTTGTCGAAATCGTCAAGAGTGCTTGTAAGTCAGAATTATCCAAGACCAACGTTAGAGCCATCGAGACTGTCTTCAGATTAAGACATGCTATGTCTGGATGTTACTTGTTTTCCTCAGAAACCAAGTTACCAAAGTGGGGTTTCGAACAACAAGAAGTGACCTGTGCTACTCAAGGTAAGCGTGAAAAGTCCCAATGGTACATAGAGACTAATGTCAACCCTTATTTACCTCCAAACTCCGAAATCATCAATTACCGTAAACCTGGTGTCATTGGTAAGATCATAGAATCTCACCAGAAGATGTGGAAGATTAACCAAGGTTTAACTGAACATCACAGTTGGCAATCACAACCTCAAGACTGGCCATTCTTGTTGAGAGGTATCAACTACTGGGTGAAGGATAATAAACAAGTGTATTTCTTCGGTAACCCAGTCGTCTGGTGGTCCACCACTGTGACTGTTGTTGGTTTCGCCATCTACTTGCTTGTTTCTGTTTTGAGATGGCAAAGAAATGTCAAGATTGCTTCTGATCCTCACGTCTACAACTTCAATCAACAAACCTTCCTTTATATCGCTGGTTGGGCCACTCATTACTTGCCATTCTTCATTATGGGTAGACAATTGTTCTTGCACCATTATTTACCATCCTTATATTTCGGTATCTTAGCCTTGGGCCATGTTTTCGACTTGTTAGCCAGCTACGTGTTTGCTAAGAAGAGAATTATTTCCTATGTCTTTATTGGCTCTTTCTTCCTTACCTCCTTTGTTGTTTACGTGCACTATTCATCCTTGATCTATGCCACTCCATGGACCAAGCAACAATGTACCGACTCACAACTCTTGGGTGGCTGGGACTTTGCTTGTAACTCATTCCATGACTCATTAGGTTCTTACTCCGTTGATCTAAGCCAACCAGTTAAGACCAATGCTCCACAATCTGTTGACTTCAAGCAAGCCATCCCAGTGATCCAAATGGAGGAACTGAAGGAAGCTGACAAGACTCCAGAAAAAGTCTATGTTCCAGAAGCTAATACCCAAGTTTTCGAGGAATCTGCAAAACCTGCCGCTCAAGAAGAAGAACCAGTTGTTGAAGAAATCAAAGAAGAGCCAGTTCATGCTGAGCCAGTTCAAGAACAACAGCCAATTGTTCAAGAGGTGCCAATTCAAAAAGAAGAGCCAATTGCCGAGCCAATTGCTGAACCAGTGCCAGTCGCCGAGCCAGTTGCTGAACAGCAACCAATAGTCCAAGAGGAGTCTGTCCCAGAGCCAGTGGCTCAAGAAGTTCCCGTTGAACAATTCGTCCCAGAGGCTGAACAACAACCAATTGTTGAAGAACCAGAGCAAATTGCTCCTCCTGTGGCTGCGGATGCTGACTCAACTGAAAATAAAAATGAAGCCGAATCTGTGATTGAGGCTGAAGAGACTGAATAAGAATAAGTTAACAAGTGATTGTGATTTGATTTTAAGTGTAGCTTTTTGATGTAATTCGCATTTTCTAAGGGACTAGAGAAGAGTATGCATATCTGATTAACCGCTAGGTAGAAATCGAATAAAGAACAACAAATGATTAAAAGCATTTCTTATTTCATTCTTTCTTTTCATTGATAATATATGAAATATTATTTTTTTCAAGAATGAGAAGTTTTTACTTAAATACACACTTTCCTATAAAGAAGAAATCAAAGTAACTACACCAAAACCAATTTTTTTTTTAAAACTATGAAAGAAATCATAGGACAAATAGAAAAGAGTAAATTATATATATTGGAAAACAATTGGTAATAAAAACTTAAGCCTAAAGTGTTCAATTGCAACACCTGTGACATAAGTAACGTGCACCAGGTTTTTTTTTTAACCGGATCAGCACACGACAAAGTATTCACCATATCTGACATTTTCACTTATGTTGACAAGAGGTCCCTTGGCCCAGTTGGTTAAGGCGCGGTGCTAATAACGCCGAGATCAGCAGTTCGATCCTGCTAGGGACCACTTAATTACTTTTTTTCAAAAATTTCATATTTTGAATATTTTTTGATGATATTGAATTTTTAATGATCTTCTGGTTTAATTTGATTGATTTTTATAGCAAGTGGGATTCCATCTCCAACTTTTATCTAATAAAATAATATATATTTGAACATTATTACCTAAAATAGAAGTCGAGAAAGAAACTTATCTCATATATCTAGAAAGCCCCCAAAGTTTTCATCGGGCGTGTGGCGTAGTTGGTAGCGCGTTCCCTTAGCATGGGAAAGGTCTCCGGTTCGACTCCGGACTCGTCCATTCTTTTTCTCAATCAATTTAAACACAGAATTGTGTTGATTTTATTTTTTTGAGCTACATTGATGTAAAAAGCAATTTAATTTCCATTTTCACCTCTCTCTTTAGTCCAATCGCCCTTCCCACTTTCTCTTGCCTGTAGAATTGAGGTTTTTGTCTCCACAACCGTGTCCAGCTTATTTAACTCTAGCATCTCTAAATTCCTTTCAATTAGTTTCTTATAGATCAGGTCCAAATCTCCATTCAATTGTCTATATTTGAGGATTTTGTCGTGGTTCAAAAATTTGATAATTGTAGCCAAATCCTTCTCATTGATCTTATTTCTAGGGAGTTGATGTTCCGGATCGATGTATCTCTTGGAAACATCTACGAAACACAAATCATTTATAGCAAAAACATAGCTCATCTTCTTTCCCCAACCTCTGGCATAGAGCATAGGTTCGTCAAACGAATTCTCACAGCAATCAATATGGACCCATCTTTTTTGACGGGAAGAATAGATCTCACACCAAACATGGTCCTCTGCATTCCATACGTATCTGCTTTGGATGTCCATGGCCGAGAGAATAAGCATGAAACAATTACACCATTCACCACATCTTCCACTTCTAGTCTTCAACAACGTGACAGGATTGTTAAATCTGGGGAATCGTATGGTATTAGAACATCTCGAACAACGATACATCTCCACACCTCTCGCCTTACCCTCGTCTCTTTCAACCTGAGTAGGTTGTGTGCTTCCGATATTCGTCACAGTGTCATCCGTTCCACAGGTGGGACATTCGGGCTTGTTGACCCATTTGAAGAAATCGTTTTTGAACCAAGCCAATAGTTCCATCACTATGAAGTCTTGATAGCCGTATATTTTGTTTGCGGGCAAACCAGCCGTTTCCGTCTGTTTCTTTTCTCGCTCATCAACACCCTGATAAATTTTCTCAAACTCTATGTATTCCAATGCTTGGTCTTTATAATCGGTTCTTGAATAATCAGAGGTGATAGACGATAAACTCAACACTTGGTTGGCAAAAGGTGATCTTCTGATCAAGTCCTTCAATTCGGCTGCTATTACTCGATGACTCGACTCAGCCTGTTTCAATTCATGTTCGGTGTAACCTTGGATTAATCTGGTTGCTAGGTCTGTCATTAGTTACTCTCAGAAGCGAATTCAATGATGTTATAGTTGATATGATTGGTGTTTATGACGACATTAATATAGACCGGGAGACGACATATCATGGTCGGTTTTACAATATCCGGTTGCCAACATGGCAGCATAAACACGGCAATGCAATATAATCTTTCATTCTTGTCTTGCAATATTTCCAAAATGGACACAACCAACGAATTTGAGATCAATGTGGATCGACTTAGAATGTATGGCTATTCCATTCTTGCTACCACATGGTTGATATTCGTGGTAGGAATGGGTTCGGCGTTCAATCTCTGGAATTGGGCCTTTGGCTGGGAAGCATCGGGAAATAGAGATGACGACGACTTTCCTATTGATAATTATTATATTTACGTTGGTGCGGTCACATTGTGTGTTTTTTGGATCTGGAGTGGCGTTTCCTGGCTCGGAATGAAGTTCTTTAGACATTCCAAAGGTATAGGCATGAAACAATGATTCTGAGAGCTTCTAAAATATAATTAGACGGATTACAAACAAATGCTATTGAATGATCTTTTTTGCATATTTAAATTGCATCCTCTATTTACATTATGTTACATTATATACATCAGGACTCTCAGACAAGTTGAACAAGATGATAATTATTCTTACCAATTCTTAATAATAACAATTGGTTGTCAATCAAATTATCCTCGTCCAAAGTCATGATATCATTTTGGTCCACTTTTTCTCTGCTGAACCCAATATATACCGAGCCGTTGGAAACATGTTTTCTACCGGCATTATTGGAACTTCCAAGTATTTTCGCAACAACCTCGCTGAGCTTCTTTCCCAAAAGTTGGTCTTTTGGAATGGTTTGAATAATCCCCGAATCTCTAAATGATTCGATGATAATCTCAGTATCTATGTCTGGATATGGTTGTTCTGGTAAGGGGAACAAGATTGAAGAAACTAAAGCCGCTTTCTCACCACTTCCTTCTCCATGAAGGAGGTCCGTAGCCTCAATAGATAGGATTCTTTGCGCATATCTCAATGTAGGATCTTCGTTGTGTTTGGCCATGATTTGATCGATTTTTTCCAACGGTATAAGACTGAAGATCTTTAATAATTTCTCAACGTCTTGATCGGTACTTTTGATGAAAAATTGATATAATTGATATGGAGGTGTGATATTCTTGTCGATGAATACGGCATTACCGGCACTTTTGCCAAATTTCTCTCCAGAAGAAGTGGTCAATAAAGGAACAGTAATACCATAAGCATTATCATTGAGTCTTTCCTTCTTTGGAAGTGTAGAATTCACATGAGTCTTTAATTTAGAGATCAAATCCACACCGGCTGTGATATTCCCCCATTGATCATTACCACCCACTTGAATTTGCACTTTCTCGTTTTTGAATAACCACCAGAAATCAAAAGCTTGCAAGATCTGATATGTGAATTCGTTGAATCCAATACCATTTGGAGACTCCAATCTCGACTTGATAGAATCCCTGGCCAACATCGAGCCAACCCTTATAAATCTACCATATTCTGCCAAAAACCCAAGCATACTGATGTCTTTCCACCATTCGAAATTATTTCTAGTTTTTATTGATCCGGAGTCATTATAAGGATATCCTCGCGATTTGGCATATTCCACACCATTTTCCAAAAATTGCAGCAATTGATTTTGGATTTTTTGGACATTTTCTTCTCTTTCCTTTTGTTCCATCTGAGTTCTCTCAGTAGTTCTACCAGAAGGATCACCAACCGTTCCCGTGGCACCACCTACAATCCCCACAACATTATGGCCCCTCAAATTGAAATGCAATAAGATCATCAATGGGAGTAGATTTCCAAGATGTAAAGATTTTGCTGTTGGATCTGCACCACAATACAAACCAAACCGTTTTTTTTCGGTCAATTCTTCCAAAGTATCGTGCGTGATAGAGGCAATTAAACCTCTCTTATTTAAATGTTTAACCACAGATTCAGTTGTGTCTGGTAAGAAATCATCTGATTGCAACCGAACTCGATGAGTCTCAGTGGAGTTGAATTTTCTCGAAACCCTCGAGCAAACAAAATTTCTATTTATTCTGTTCACTCTTGAAAGCATTTTTTATTTATTCCCACCAATGTCACTTCATCAAGAACTCTTTTGTCCATGATCTACTCTCTCATTGAAAAATTGGAGGTACAATCTGTCAATATCCACGGGTCAATTAATAATAGCGTGCGATAACCACCAGATGTTCAGGGTGGATGTGTTGTGCCTCGGCCAAATTTCCGTCAGTCACGTGAAGACTGTTCATAGAATCGTAGAATTCGGTGTTCATAGTGGATACGGTATTTTTAATCTAAAACAAATATATTCTTAGATATCACTTGTAGGATATCAGCAATTTGATCTTGAGTGGCTACGCAATCCATGGTCAACTGATTCTTTTGAAGTCGTTCTCGTAATAAAAATATTCGGATATCAAGAAACTTGTTTCACCCTCTAAAGTTTGGTTGCTCACTGATAGCAATTGTTGACATGTTATCCACATATACATGTATTGGATATTGTGTGGCAAAATCGTCGGTATCATAAAGAAAGTTCAAGAAGTTGGATAATGCAAGTGCTTCATTTGAACCATATATCAATCCTTGTATTTCGGCTTCAGTCAGCGACTGGCATACAAGTGATGTATCTTTATTGGCCCAAGCGACTATATGATTATAGTGGTATATTGCAAATCCCACATGACTTCTTTGATGGATAGGATTGGATGCATGATCCAGGTCAGTATATAGCGTCAATACCGGATCGTCTTCCCTCAGGTTTCTGATATATTCCACTCCTAACTCCGCATTATTTGACAAATATCCAATGATTTGCTTCAAATACTTCATGGCCTTCTGGCAGGGATTGTCATGAAATTTTGCAAGGTAAGTAGCAGCATAGTTTATGTCTCCGCGACATATTTGCGAGAGATATATCAATTTTCCAGTCCATTCCCTGAGGTTTGGAATATTCGCGTCATCAATCTTCTCATCAAAATCCTTTTCATCTATATATTCCGAAGGTATCGGAATCTGTATCTTCAGTTTCAGATTCTTTGCATCAGGCCGCTATCAGTAAGCAACCAAACTTTAGAGGACGAAACAAGTTTCTTGATATCCGAATACTTTTATTACGAGAACGACTTCAAAAGAATCAGTTGACCATGGATTACGTAGCCACTCAAGATCAAATTGCTGATATCCTCACCAAACCTGTGACGAATTCCATTTTGCAGGAATTAAGACCATATATGGTGAATTAGATTGTCGTCGCTAATGGTTTGTGAAAATGGAATATATCTTAGAGATATTTCATTTTGGGGAGGGATGTTCAGGGTGGACGATAAACACACGACAACAATCGATAGAGAATCGGGATAAAAAGTCGGATAGAGAAGACCGACGGAAAGTCGGTAAGAGATATCCATAGCGGCATAAGACAAGGACCATGAGAAGGATAGAATAAACTAAAAGGGAAATATTAGTTATCAAACCAATCGGAAGAGTTGGAAATGATCCTTGTAATGGATATTTGTATTTGTCAGAAAGACAAATAAGTGACCGACAAGAAGATCGGAGGAAAACTCCGATAGCCGGAATTGAAACATAATTTTATGTATATAAGAACATATTCCCACATTCATTTTTATATACGTTTATTTAGAAAGGGGGAACTAACAAGTGATATCTAAGAATATATTTGTTTTAGAATAATAATACAGTACCAACTATAAAGAAAAGATGAACAACGAATTCTACGATTCAATGAACAGTCTTCACGTGACTGACGGAAATTTGGCCGAGGCACAACACCCGAGGCTGCCTATTAAACTAATACTATATTCTACAATAATGGTCATTCCTTTAATCGTATCTCTATTATATGCTGATCTAATTTATGCTGATCTTCGTTCCAAGAACATGCGGAGCTACTTCTTGTAACCATCCCAATTCAATGGAGGAACATGTTCTCGCATAGCCCCTCGTGGTGTAGACATTCTCTATAAACATAACAGCATCCAATTTCTTACCGAACAAAACTGAAGAGGGATGGATTGCGATCAATTGGCCCTTTGTAACCGTTCTATAGGATCTATCTGGCATACCAATGGCGGTATTGGTGACATAACCATGCAAAAAGGCTTTCAAGATGGAACTGGTGTCTAATGCATGCTTCATAATTCCATCTTCTTCGTTATCCTCCTCCTCAACATCATCAAGTAATAATTGAATCTTCTTGTGCTTCTCCTCATCGGTGGCTTTGAAAGTTGCTCTCATATAAGTTCTCAATTGATCTCTGATCTTCAAGACATTCTTGAACCCTCTGTAACTGAAATCCAACTCTTTACACCAAGACTTACGCTCATTAGAATCCTTGAAATCCAAATAATGAGCCAAAAACTCTTTCAAACTAATCAAATCTCCAAATTGTGTTCCCAAGTTGCAATATGCCCTTCTCTTGAAGTTCACTTCATCTCTATTTGAGTTGTTTGGATTAAGGATCAAATTATCCACAGAAAGACACGCAGCAATATCTATACAATCATTAAGACAATTGTATTCAAACGCTTTGAGCAAGACAGTGGCTAATGCTGGAGGCAATGGAATCACCGATATCTGTTTCCCTAAGGTAGTTATTTTCCCATTATCATCCAAAGCCTTCAAGGAATATAACTCAGTCAAAGCTGACATCACCGATTCTTCACCTGGATGTTCTAACCATGCCCAATTCAATACATCATCCACGCCCATATTCTTCAATGTCAATATAGGATAGATGATATCGGTTCTACTAATTTCAGATTCTGTTTGTTTTGGTAGTTTGTTGAAATCCCCTTCTGAATATAATCTGAAAGTTTTACCAGGGAATTCTCTACCAGCTCTACCACTTCTTTGAGTGGCAGATGCTTGTGAGATAGGTGCTGTCAATAATGTGGAGATTCCCAATTGATGTCTCCATACCTTGACCTTACGTAACCCTGAGTCGATGACATATTTGACACCAGGAACAGTGACGGAAGTTTCTGCAATATTAGTTGCCAAAATAACCTTTCTCCTTCTTGCTTTTAATTTCTCGAATATCTTGTTTTGTTGTTGTGGCGATAATGCTGCGTACAATGGATAAGCCACAAGTAAAGGTGCCTCCTTGGGTAGTTCAGGGGAAAGTCTGTTCAAGATGGAAACGGCTTTATCGATCTCTTCCTGACCAGGCAAGAAACATAACATATCACCTTCAAGTTCTCTGAGATTGAGTTGGACAACAGCTCTTATCATTGAATCAACAATATCTTCAGATCTTTCTCCAAGATAAAATTTCTCCACAGGATACATTTTACCTTCAATAAAGAGGATAGGCGCATTTCCAAAAAACCTAGAGAATCTCTCAGCATCCAAAGTGGCAGACATCACAATTATCTTCAAGTCTTTTCTCTTGGGTAACAATTCCTTGAGAAAACCCATAATCAAATCCGTCAAGACCGTCCTTTCGTGGGCTTCATCAATGATGACAGTTGAATAAGATGACAATTTTGGATCGATCATCAATTCTCTCAATAACATACCATCAGTCAAGTATTTAAGCTTAGTTCTCGAAGTTGCAACATTCTGAAATCTCACGGAATAACCAACCTCTTGGCCAATTCTACAGCCATATTCCTCACTCACACGAGTGGCCAAACTCGACGCAGCAACCCTACGTGGTTGTGTCACCGCTATACATTTTCTGTTACTCGGGATTAAAAATTGCGGAACTTGGGTAGATTTACCAGACCCTGTCTCACCAATTAACACATTGACCTGGTTATCATCCACATATTGCAAGATCTTGTCTTTCACCTTGTAAACAGGCAAAGTTTTTCTGACGGAGAGTAAGGTTTCAGCTCTTTGTTTCAAGCCTTGATGGTTTACTTGTTTGGCTATGTTTGAATCCGAGTCGCTTTCGTCATCCGAGTTGAATTTGACCACTTTAGGTTGAACTTTGAGAGATTTTTTCTTATTGATTTCGAGCGGTTTTGTTGCACCAGACTTCGCATTAGCTCTTGTATCTCTTTGTATTTCCTTAATTTCCTGTTTTATAACCTCTTTTACTTCCACAGCTGGAACCACCTCATTGACATTTTCTTTTTCTTCGAATTTTATTTTCTTGTTGCTATGAACATGCGTTATCTCCTCTATTTTCTCGTCCTTCTTGTCTTCATCTCCATTTGTCTTATTTTTCTTGTTTCTCTTTCTTTTCTTCTTCCCATTTGGTTCATTAATACCCATTTGATTCAACCCACTGTCTTCAACAATGTCGGCTATTTCGCCATTTTTCGGGATTTCAACGCCAAATTTGGTTATTCCCATCCGATCTCTACAAATTTTATCTCCAAATTTCTAAACAATCTCTTTTTATATCTCCGATATATCGTCTTTTAACCTGATTATGCTGTCTTTCATCCCATCTCTTCGGTAAACGCACTCCTCCCAAAAAAATTATTTTTTCAATGTAGTGCGCTCACCACAAGTATGATTTGTTCCCGTGCATTTCTCCTGCATAGACGGCGTGTGAGAACTGTTCCATTTAGTAGTGTAAATACCACTGTTTGGGTTTCCCAAAGCAACCACCATCACATAGATAATGTATTAAGCCAGCAATAACTTTGTCTATAATACGATATCTGGAAGTATATTGCCGGGGTGATTATGAATATTGGTTGCTTAAGAATCCTCACACATAATCTTCCATTGTAATCCGAAAATCTTTTCGCTACTTTCTCTCCCCATTACCGATCTGATTCTTATTGAGCGTTGAATATCCCAAATGGCGGTCAATAAAGGCTTGATCCTATTGACAGCGCTATTGTTGGTGTCGTTTGCTTTCCAATTTTTGGCGGTCATCTCCATCCCGGTCACCCAATCAATCACATTATGTACCTATGACGGCTATCGATTCGGGGTTTTTGGATATTGTCATAATGGTGTGTGTTCGGACGTTGGTGTGGGATATTCCATATTGGCCGATTCGACTGGCTTCAGTTTGCCTTCAAATGCCCGGAAATCCATCTCCAAATTGTTGATTGTCCATCCGATAGCCACAGGCTTCACCTTGATTCTGCTCTTATTATCGCTCTTTTTGAACATTAGAGCTGCCAACCAATCGCTAAATTTCTTGATGATTATGCTCATGTTGATATTGCCGACGTTTTTGTTGACGCTTTTGTCCTTCTTGGTGGACATTTTACTATTTGTCCCCCATTTGGATTGGTATGGATGGATGTTATTAGTATCAACCGTACTTCTAGCTGTAAGTGGCTCTGTTTTATGTTTTGTCAGAAGAACTGTCTCTTCGCGGAAGTTTAAGAGTAACAATTACGGTCAGGACGAACAATTGAACAATTATTTCAATAACGATAACGATTACACGGGCGGTTTTGGTTATAGGGGCAACAAGACGGACGACGTTGCCTATGGAACAGTTGGTTCAGTGGTGAATGATGATTCAACAGACGATGAAAGTGGAATTTTTAAGGGGAGAAGTAACCAGCAATCTGGCGACAATAATGATGATGACGAAATCAACTTCAACACAACACAAACATCCAATTTACTTCAATATCAAGAGACTATTCCGATGACGGTCTTCAACTCACCTATCGCCTCTTCCAATACTCATCGATCTAACGAATCGTCTCAAAGAGAAGGCAGAAGTTCGAATAACTCGGGATACCACCCATTGGCTGGATCCTCTCCAACAAGAGCGCATGTCAGACCTACTAGCTACTACAATAACACATTACATCAAAGAAATATAACAGGTTTACCCAATGAAATTGTTGCTCCCTATCCAGTTGATGATTCGATGGAAACAGAGTCAGATATATCCACAGCAAGAAATAACCTTATCCAGGCTCCTAAACCAACATTTAACGAAGCAAATCTACCAAATAGAGGTGATTCATCTTCAACTGCCTTTGACAGGATATATCAAGAATACGAACAACATCAACCACCAAAACAACCAATCGCACCATATCCCAGCAGTAAAATCGACGGAAATGACTCTGAGGCGCTCTTAGGGAATGATTCTTATGAAGAATCTGATATTAACGAGATCCCTCCTCCATTACCTCCACATTTAGTTAGTTCGGTAACTCCCTCATCTAGTAGGATTGGTTACACTCCTAAGAGAGCTGATACGTTTGTTTCGGTGAATTTGAACGAGTACGGAGGTCCTGGATCTCCATCTGATGCAATGCCAGCGGTTCAAAGCACGGTAGTTGGAAGGAATATTTTAATTCCAGAAGAGGAAGATGATGATACCGAGGGCACTATTCTCATAGTTGGGAAGAAGGGAAATGAATATGTGGGTCAGAATTCTACCAAGCGGTCAAAGAGGAAATCTCAGCAATTGTCTTCTACAAGAGGATTCGAAACGGCTGACCGGCTTACTGGTGGTAGTAATGTTGGCGTTGAAGCTTCAAACAGTCATGCTCCTTCGCATAATGCAATGGTAGGCGTCTTACCTACTACAAATGGCTTGGAGTTAAGAAATGGGTCCTTTTCTACTCAAGCCTCTTCCAATTACGAACAGAACTACTCCCCTTCGGTGACTTCCTCGTTTTTCCACCATAATAGTGCCGGTGAGAAACAAAAACAAACAATAAAACTTGAGATACCTCCACCACTTTCGCCATCTACGGCTTATTCTTCTATGGCCCCAGGAATGCCCGTTTCTCCAACGGAATCCTTAGGGTCTGATTTTACTTCTGTTTCGCAGAGAGGTGTCAATCCCATGTATTTGGAGTCCCAATCTAATGAAATCAGATTTATTGACTACCAAGACCAACCTATTCAAAACCAAGCTCCAAACTTCACAAAATTGAATAAGAGTAACCCGAGAGCGGTCTTGCAACAACAATTAAGGCAACCTAACCCAAATAATAGCCCTACAAATGCGAATCCAAAAAATTCGCCATTCAAGACTCCCAATAAGAGACCTTATAATGGTGCAATGAGGCCAAATTATCTCTGATGTTGTCTAGACATTGGAAAAACATGTATTATTTGTAAATTTATCTGCATTTCTTCGATTTTTGTTTCAGTTTTTGGGGTTGGAGTCTTTGATTTTTTTATCTGCTTACTTGTATATGGGAATATAATTTCTCTGCTATAAATAATTGTATCATTTTACGATATCCGATTTCGGTGTATTGAAGAAGAGAGCTCACCTATGATGGTCGTGTTTTGACCATTCTGAAAAATTATTTACTTATTGACGATATTAATGAAGACTCAAGAACGGTTATAGGCTCAGTTAGGGTAGAATTAGGACGAATATTTTCCGGGATGTTGGTTCATAGGGATTTAAAGAATATATTGACGAAGTCTCAAGTGGGAAGACTTCCCAGAAGATTTGTCAAAGCGTATTCTTCTCATGAATCGATTGTCGAAGACAGTGCAACCGATTCTTCTTCAGCATTTGAATATGTGTTTCCATTTGAAAGACCAGAGAAAAAAAGAATGCACCAAGTAGTTCCCACTAACGAAATCGAGCAAATAGCCTCGAGAACTATTGCTCCAAGCGCCATTACACATCCTTTCTTGAAATTCAACTACAACGATGTCTTTTCCACCACCCTTTTGGCTGGTGAAAACAAGCCATTATTTGGAGGTAAAGAACCACAAAACTCTTCTCTCATGGAGATACAAAACTTAAGGTTTAGAAACTTGAAACAAATAGAAGCCTTCTGTGAAAATTTCAACTCCAGATTCGTCTCCTTGAGAGATACTCAAGATCCTCCGACTCGTAGTCCTGTCAGATTCAATGATGTTGGCATCCAAAAACTTCAACAGTTACATGAAAGATATGGCTCAGAAGTCACGATTGATTATTTAAACAAGATATATCAGGAGTTGACATCCGGTGGAATAGAAACAATTAGACATAATGTTATAGGTTTAGGTAGACCTCTTAATTTCTCTAATTGGATAGTTTATTTATTGCAGGATCAAAATCTCACCACAAGCGACTTTAAGAAGATAATCGAGTTCACCAGCTCCAAGTACCATATGTTTGATTATGGTACTTCGAATATTATATTGAGTGAGATTTTGTTCACTGGAGAAGGATTATTGGATCCTTCTTTAAAGGAGTCATTGGAAGAAAATATCGAAAGTGTGATGTCTTACAGCCCCACCCTTGTTTCCGAATTAGATCCATATTTTATTGATTTAATTGTTAAGATATTCATTCATTATGGTGACATCGATTTGTCTGCGAAGTACTTGAGTCTTTTGGTTAAGAATGGTATATTACCCAAATCCGATTCTTTGGACTCTTTCTTCAATCTACTTGAAGAGAAGTATGTTGAATATGAGATAAAAGCAGAATATGCTGAACACTTTAAGAGTGTATTTGAGCACTCCTTGACTCCTACCAGCATCCGATTCTTATTGCCATTTTGCCACTTGGAGAAAGATTTTTTTAGTCTTTTGACATTAATAGAATCTAAACAAAATTCTCGTGAATTGATTGAGACAGCCCAGGAGGACATCATACGTAGATTTGCTAAGATAAATAGTGTTCCTTCCTCTTCGAAGGAATTAAAGTCAGCTTCACTTTCTTCTTTGATTGCCAGATTGGAAAAGAATAGTTCGGCTTTGAATGAAAGAGCTGTTGATCTTGTCCTTGGATTATACGCCAAGTACAACAGTTATTTAGCACTTGTGAAATACCTTAAATTAGTGCCATTAACAGAAGAAAGATGTTTCCTGATATTCAAATTTCTAGCTGAAGGAATTAAAGCAGATGGAAAGAGGTATATACTTGGTTTTGATAGTGGCTCGGAGCTGTGCTTTGCTGATTACGTGAGACTTCAATCTCGCTCAAGAAAGGTCAATCGTCAATTGTTGAGATCATTATCAAGAGTTTCAATATTGAACCATCAACACGAACTTTTGGAAAAGAAGTTTGTTGGTGATTATTTGGTGAGGTTGTCACAATTGAACCAGCAGCAATTCCTTAAGGAATTCTCTGAAGAGTTGACTGAATTAGACCTCCAACAGATTCGTTATGTGTTCGACCAAGTTGACTTGGATAAAGAAGAATTGATGAATTTAGTCATCGGAGTTCTCGAGGCAAATAGCAATGGGTTCCTCTCCAACAAGTCTTTTGACGAGATTAAGAGACCCATGAGCATTGAAGAGATTGAAAATTTCTAAATGATTCTTCTGATCTTGTATATTTATTTGCATTTATGTATATAGTAGCTCATATTGTTATATAGGGGTATAAGGTATGTTTGGGTATAAGAGTATTGTAGTTTAGAACTGGCTGTATGATGCCGTTTC
The DNA here is from genome assembly GCA_030573195.1 of Nothofagozyma chilensis. NCBI lineage: Eukaryota > Fungi > Ascomycota > Pichiomycetes > Serinales > Cephaloascaceae > Nothofagozyma > Nothofagozyma chilensis. Next base: position 220,928 of record JAJMCV010000136.1, read on the forward strand.
GAGCTGGTTTCATGATTGTGAAATAACAAAGCTATGCATTTGGATAGAAAATCTGAACGAAATATTAATATCACACATTTATAAATAAGTTTGGGATAATAAAAGATAATGGCGATTGGTCCCTTGCCGACGTTAATGGGGTACTGGGTCTTATATTGTGTTGCATTTGCAGCCATTCCGAGCTACTGCAGTGGAGACGACCAGTTGCGTATAGTGAGTGAGAGTAATTATCACAGTTTGGATAAAAATGATGAATTTTTTTTGCCATTTATAGAGGAATTAAAGGGATTGGGAATAGGTAGTGAAGAATCTGAGTGTATGAAACATGCTGTGAGACCAGCCTTAATACAGTGCTCGATTCATGGAGTGGACGGACTATCGCAACCTTTAATCATAGAGACAGCTGTGAAACTTTCTATCTGTCAATTCAGAGCATCTGGGATAAAATATCCTGTTGAATGCCAAAGCTTGGATTATGAAACATGTGTTTTACAATTGGGACTGGCTCCGCAATGGTGGACTACTTTCGATGGAAATTATCGACTAGTTCATACAAGTTGTTCTGAAGAGTCGGTATTCTTTGAGAAGGAGCAAATTTTAAATTTGTATTCCAATATAACATCCATTCATAAGAAAATGTTTCTGAAATTCGAGACTACAATCAGACTGTCTGATGAGCTTGCAGCATCGTCAATCAAGCAGATGGAACTTCTAAAGGAACAGTTAATTGAGATTTTCCTCTATTCCAAAACTTCTCAAGAGGAACAAGCCCAGAATTTTGGTAATTCCTTACAAGATATTAATGACCTACTTCAATCCACTCGTGAAATGTCAGACTATATGTCGAAAGATTCCAATGACTTATTCCATGTTTTAGATGAAATATTGCAGTCAACAACTATTGAAGTCCTCAAGTTGAAAGAAGAAATTCTTGATAATCTGTTTCTGGACGGAATTTCCCAGTTGAAGAAACAATATAAAGAGGATTTAAGCGAGTTTGCGGACATGTCCTATGGTCAAATGGACTCTTTACAGGAGATATTAGTATCAATCAATTGCCAACTTGAAAGTTTTGTTGAGATAAACACTATGGTGGAATCTTCCATGGAAAAGATAAATATACTAGATAAATCGTTGGATTCAACAAATGACAATATGCAGATTATGATGATGGCTGTCACACAATTGGCAGACAACTCATTGGACATAAAAAACAGACAAGTAGATTTCGGAGATTTTTTGGCGCTTCAGAATGATGAATTTCTAGACATTCTAAATGGAATTAATCAAGGAGTTTCTCAGAGTGAGAAAGAAATACTATCGGTATTAAAGGAAATATCACACAAAGCAGGAGACGTCTATGATGATTATGTCCAATATGAATTATTAATGGAAAGACAGCGGAATTCTCTACTTCAATATATGATAATGATAAGCGAAATGGCGAATTCTACGGTTGTCGAATTACAAGTTCTTGAGGACGCTGTTACCGTGATATCATTCTACGTCTCCAACGTGGTCAATATTACAGATTATTTATGGGGTACGATTACACTTATGAGTCAATATATTTACTGGAGTTCGATTAAGGGGATAATATTACCCATTTTTATTTTCATATATTTCCTTCCGAGAGTGGTTTTCATGAAGAGATTTCAGTCTACAATAAAGATCATTCACGTCATGTCCACCTGTCTCTTGTGTGGCGTTACATTCAGTTTTATATTACAGAAAACGTTGGCCAATTATTTCTCCCAGAATTAAAAGAAAGGAAAATTCTGTTTAATATAATAATTTATTGGGTCCTCGTTTGAGTCTCGTTCATGTTGTAGCAGACATTAGCCATCACACGCACAGACCCGAGCAGCTTATTACAACAGATAGAGAGACGTGTTAATATATTAATATCCGAAATATCTGATTAGCAATATCTCACACGATCCAATAAAAAACGCACCAGATCTCAATATGGTGGCCAAAAGAAAGTCGAAGACGAAGGTGTCTCCCTTCTATGCTTCTCCTATTTATGACTTCTTGACCCCATTCAGACCTGCTCCAAATCAATGGGTTGCAAGATATATCATTATTATTTTCGCAATAATCATCAGAAGTGCGGTGAGCTTGGGAAGCTTTTCCGGCTATGGTGTCGAGCCGATGCATGGGGATTTCGAGGCCCAACGTCATTGGATGGAGATCACCATTCATTTGCCCATCAAGGAATGGTATCATTACGACTTGCCATATTGGGGATTGGATTATCCGCCATTGACGGCGTTTCATTCGTGGTTATTGGGCAAAATCGGCTCGTTCATTAACCCGCTATGGTTCGCTTTGGACGCTTCAAGAGGCATGGAAGAACCAAATTTGAAAACCTATATGAGATTGACAGCCATCTTGAGCGAGGCAGCATGCTATATACCGGGTGTGATTCTCTTCACACGTTGGATGGGCAGAAAATTGAACCAATCCCCCATTGATCAGACCATTGCGGCTGCTACCATCTTGTTCCAACCTTCCTTAATCTTGATAGATCATGGCCATTTCCAATATAACTCGGTCATGTTGGGTTTGACTCTTTTATCCATTGTCAATCTCCTTGAGGATAACTATGTGTTTGCTTCTATCTTCTTCACCTTGGGTTTGTTCTTCAAGCAGATGTCGTTGTATTATGCCCCTTTTATTTTTGCTTATTTATTGAGCAAATCCATCTGGCCCTTGAACAAGAATTTCAATATCTTGAGATTGATCGCCATTGGTGTAAGTGTTATTGTCACTAGCATCATAATGATACTTCCCTTTATTCTTTTCGGTGGAATAAGTCAATTAAACCAATTGGCCTTCAGAATATTCCCTTTCGCTAGGGGCTTGTTTGAAGACAAAGTTGCAAACTTCTGGTGTACATCGAACACTTTCATTAAATATAGAGACATTTTCGACTCGGCTCAGTTGCAGAGACTTTCTTTGTATGCAACTTTGGCCTCCATAATACCAGGATGTGTCTTGATATTCTTGAAGCCAAACAAAGCCTTATTAACTTGGGGTTTCTCAGTGACTTCTTGGGGATTCTACCTTTTTAGTTTCCAAGTCCATGAGAAATCTGTCTTGGTTCCTTTGATGCCCACAACTTTGCTTTATAGTTCAAACGATCCTGATGTTTTGGCTATGGTTAGTTGGGTGAATAATATTGGTCTTTTCAGCATGTGGCCATTATTGAAGAAGGATGATTTAATCCTTCAATATGTGGTTATTGGATTGTTGAGCAATTGGTTGAATGGAAGTTTGGATTGGGTTACTGTCTTCATTCCAAATAATTTGATCCCTGGTCAAACGTTGTCTATCGTTAACCAAGAGTTGAAGAGAGATATTTTACCAAGAAATATAATTTGGAAGCTCATTGTCATTCTTTCCACCACCTCTGCATTGGCCCTTCACGCAGTTGAATATTACTATTCCCCTCCCCAAAGATATCCGGATCTTTGGGTCATAGGTAATATCACTCTTAGTTTCGGCTGTTTCACCTTGTTCTGGCTTTGGTCCTTGTACAAGATGTTTACATCAAAAGAAAAAATCCTTTAAAGGATATAGATACATTATTGCATATAATCGCAATCAAAAATATTTCAAGCAAACTATTTCGATGTACTTTTCTAATTCACTTTAAGATTATCCAGATATTGGCGTTGTTTAACAGCTTGGTAACAGTATTCCCTCTTTGAAATTCCTCTCACTGGTAAATAAACCCCACTCAGTCTCCCATTTCATTCCATCTTCGTGGTAAATTTGTTTCCATGGCTCATCGAAAGCCTCAAACCAATACCATCCATAACTATTCCTGTATGCTTCACAAACAAAGTTATCAAGGAAGTATTGCATGTGTTTTGGACCAGCGATTGCGTTCCCATATTCTCCACCTTTATATGGCCATCCTACTTCAGTAATAACATATTGTGTTTCTAGGAATGTGCCATCTTCCTTTTCTTTCAATGGTTCTAGTTGGTACTTAACGAAATCATAAGTCCAATCCGCAGCTATTTTTACCGTTTCTCCACTAAAAAAAGGATGAACATTAGCTCCCACAATATCGCAATTATCAATAATCTCTTCATCCAACTTGGATCCGATCTCTGATGTTCCAATAGGTAACCCCTTCCAACCCAAAGAAGCAACTATGTCTCTTGCTTCCTTGATATATTGAATAATCCCGTAACTCGTTTGCTCCTCTCTGAAAAGAGCCTCATTCCCAATCATTATATTTTCGAACAAACGACGAGGATACTTTCTAAGAACTTCCTCCATATAATGGAGCTGAGATCTATTGATTATCTCATCTTCTCCGATCCATACGCCTATAGATACAGTCATATTTATACCTAGATCTAAGATAGCGTCCATTATAAGACTCACTTGGTTGCATTGCATTCCATAGGTTTTTATTCTCGTGGTAACTTTCGATAATAATGCGAGGTCTAACACAATATCTCGGAAATTAACTCCACAGATGGGATATCTAAAAGGTTAGTAGCTAGAAGTAAAATAATACAAGCTGAATTGTAACTCACATGACGCTCCTAGGAGCATAGCAAACTCCATAAAATGTTGTTCCTTGTCGCAACCTCTCATCTTCCATAAGAATTCTAATTTCTTCATCGTCCTCATACTGAGAATTAAGTCCTTGAAACTCATTATAGCCACCTAGCTGAAATCCAAGAGGGCTATCTTCGTTCCTAAGAAAATCGTGAACTCCACGAGGGCTTGGAACTGAAGTATTGTCCATATGGTGATACTCAAGTGATGGTCTCGAGCTATTATTTATCCATGGACTTTTCTTCATAATTCCTTTTCCAAGAATGTCAGCTGAAGAAATATTGTATTTCTGGATCAAATTTTGGAGGATTTCATTTCTAGCTTGAGAGTTTGCCTTATCGAAGAAGTTTTTTACTATATCAGGTGTTCCTTTAGACAAAACCAGTCTAAATTGAGGGGTTAGTAAGTTCTTATAGCCACAAAACTAAGGGTAATGTACTCACGTAGTAATAACAAATGACACGATAATTATAATTATTATGAGTATAAGAATAAAAATTACCCAGAATGTTCTTTTTCTACTTCGTGCAAACGATTGAAGGAATCCAATCACATTCTCATGATCAGAGTTTCCAGGAGAATATGGACTAACCACATTAGTTGGTATGGTCCCCCCTGATGACCCCTTGTTTGTGAAAGTCGTAGTACTGACTTCATTAAAAACTGAATTACCTGGAAGGTTCATTCTTCCGGGACTTTTCATTTTTTGTAACACACTGGATTCACCACCCGTCAAAGAAATATCGTCATTAGTGCTTTTCAATAAAGCAGAGGATCCCAATATATTATCACTCGATCTGCCAGATGTAAGCGGCGAGATTGAAACGAGCTCTCCATTCTTGTCGTACACTTTCTTTGTGCCTTTATTAATAAATGGCAGGGTCTTATTTGAATTCCAACCATATAAGACGTCATTCTTTGATTTCAATCTTTTCTCAATATCATATACTTCGTAATGCTCTAATCTTCCAGTGGGTATTTCCGCTGGCTGTCCTTCTATCTCTTCGTAATATTCTTCTCTTGGACGTATATTCAGTGGACCCTCTATGTTAGAATATGGTGACTCCTCTTGATCCAGGGACACATTTGCTATTTTACATGGATCTCCGGCACTAAGTGGTGAAATGAAATCATTTAAATCAAAATCTGGCATCATGTTTATCAGATCTTTCCGTGTTTGTCTTTGGTTTGAGGGTCCGGCCCCATCTCCACCAAATTCTGTTGGCCATCTAATCTCTTTTAAAAAGCCTGGGGTTATCTCTGGGGGAATTAAATTTTCCTCTGGTCGACATTTGTATCGTACTGCTCTTGATCTCCCTCTTCGTTGTCTTCTTAGGTCACCGCCATCATTGGGGGAGTCCTGTATAGAATTATCCAAAGTATCAAAGCTGATTCCATCCTCTGAGTCCTTTTTCTGTGGACTGACAACATCTATTATCTCTATATTTCCCGTTGTTATGTTTACCGAAGGAATATGAGTTGTGAAATTGGGCTGAGACCTTGATCTTTCTAATAATTTGTGAGAATTGAAAGGAAAAGAAGGAGATCCTAAATTATCCACCCTGAATAATACCTGATTTTGAGTCTCATCGTTCTCAACATGATGACTATCTCTGACTCTCAGATTGGAGAGCGATCTGAACCTCGAAAAGGGATTCTTCAGCGGTTTAGGATGACTGAGCTCTCGAGTTGGTGTCCTGTGAAGTGGAGAAATTGCTGAATATCCAGTAGTAAGACTTCTTTGTAGTGGATTTAGGGACTCTGTTGGTTGTCTTATTGCGTAAGCATCATTAATATGTTCTCCTATCACATCGGTAGTTTCAAATTGGTCTACTAAATGGTGGCCATCTTCTGGTGTAAAGGAAGAAATGTAGCGGGGACTTGATGTTTGATTGCTCCTTTTGATTTTCTCTGGGTCTATTGGAATGGGACTTGATTTCCGTTTTCTATGATCTTGGTCGCTCACTGAGCCGTATTGCTTAATATCGTCCTTATTCAACAACGGCTCCATTTGTAATTATTATATCAATTTCAAATTTTACCCGACCAGCAGTTACACTTGTGTATGTGTGGCATCAAATCTTTTGTGTCAAATATGTACATATATATATATATTAAATGGATATCACAGATCAGAAATGCTTCTGCCGTATCTCGAAGCCAGGTTCACGAATTCTAACAATATCAATAATATACAGACATCACAAATAATAAGATATTAATCATAAGCACCAACAACCATATAGCGACAAATGGAACCAATCATATTACCACAAAACCCAATCGGTCTCCAGCGGGTAGTGTGTTATCAGGACTCTCGTTATACCAACCAAACACACCAATAAATGTTCATTGCATCATTTACAATTGTTGTAAAAGAGATTTGCAAAAAACGACAGTAAACTACTACAACATCCTTCTCCTGACGAGGGACAAAAAGCGTCCAATGCACCATAGCATGTAAGGAAGTCATGGCACACATCACCACATTCGCTGGTCTCACCTCTATATAAGCTAGTATCTGTAGTAGCGGTGGAATCGCCGCGCTTTCTTCTCTCTGCGTTCATATCTTCCGTAGCTCGTGGTTGTTCTTGGATATTTTCTTTCGACAGCTCATGCTGCTCATGTACGAGATCTGGGTTATTTACACCAGATTCCCCAAGAGGAGCGTTCTCAGTAGCGAGTTTGTTTGGCGAGACCTCGATATTTTTGGTTTCTTCGGTCATAGCAAGTTATCTCTATCTATTCGACCAATCTTCATACGAAAGAAATGTGAATTAAAGCTGCAAATGTGTGATACATGAAATATTTTTAGAATTCCGGAACCAAAACAATAGCCCGAAACAACCACAATGTGCAGACGGATTTCAACGAATATTTCTCAAAAACAAAGCATATCAAATTCTTCTATTCAAAACTGTACTAATAGGATGAAAATAGGCTTAACACATGTCAAAATGGGCAATTTGACCGTCAATTGTTCGTCAGATACTCGATGGAAGTGCTGCACCATACTGCATTCCACCGAATCTCATGAAAGGCTCATGAACTTTTTCCCAACTGACCAATACCACCCTAACAATACAAATTGAAATTATTATAAATATAATTCACCATTCTAGTATCGATGTAACAAAAACCAAAAAAATGCTTCCCCACCAGGAGTCGAACCTGGAATCTTCTGGTTTCAGAAGTGGTTACTAATCGTAGCCAGACGCCTTGACCATTGGGCCATGAGGAACGAAGCTTGAAATTTTGCAGGAAAAAGAGGTCCAAATGTCACCAATCATTCGCTGATCTAATTCATTATATAATCATTAAAGTCTCTATTATAATATGGATTAAGAGAAGCCAAACGGATAATAATATTCTATTTAAATATCTGAAATCTTCTAAGATTTAGTCTTAATTGTGATAATTCTCAAAAAAATACAAAAATCTCACATTCAGACGCAAAACAATATCCACCCCTCCATAATGATAGACTTAATATTGACCTTAACAAGGAAGTTATCAGTATCCATCACTCATATTGACCTTTGCAGCTGTCCATAGATATCTAGGGGAGACCATAGTCAAAACTTACTATTGTAGTCCTTCAAGCTCCTACAAAACCAATTATATGCTCTTATCTATAATCATTTGCTACTTCGATATAGGTTTGTATGTGTAAAAATAAATGAAACTATGCCTTTTTGATAATATTAATTAATCCCTGGTAACTTTTTACCAATTCCTTCAATTCCCCCATGGTCAAGCTTTCGAATTGGATTCCATCAAACTTCATAAGCGCTTTCAATTCACCATCATCGTCAGCATCATTGGATATCGGAGCCACTAATTCCGTTTTCTCGTCCTCTAAATAACTATTTAAATTGGCAGACGAGGTTGATCTGGACTTTTCCGGCGAGAAAGATATTCTTGGAGCTGCTGGTCTATTAAATTTATCGAATATCTGCAACGATGTGGCTCTAGATCTGTTCTTTCTTGGCGATTTTATCGCTGTATTGATATTCAACTCACCGGCTTCTTGACTGAGTGAAGATGAAGACAAACTTGGACGGAAAGACTTCATCACTTCGCTCATTCCATTGGTGAACTTATTGAAGGTGTTCTGCGATTCATCATGGGAAGAGGAAGACGACACATTACTATCATTTGTGGGTATTGATTCGATCACTGTAGGCGGAATCACGCTGATTGGCGGTGTGTTTGAAGCCGTATCACTGCCAGATGTAGTTGTATTCGAGATAATTCCAGCCATAGAACTCTCATGATAAGTCGAGGACTTGAAAGGTAGTCTGCCAATAATGTTTTTCACCGAGGAATCGAATGCTAAGCCTATAGTCTTCATCCCCAGGTCAGCCAAATCCGATGGAAGTGTGTAGAATGACTTTTGGTTATTGGAATTCACAGAAGAAGATCTTGATCTTGATTTTTTCAGAGGAGCCAAAGAGCTATCTCTGCTATCATCTTCTTCAATAGGAATTGTGATTGACGCCAATAATAAAGATTGTTCTTCTTCGTCTAAATTCAACAATTGGGTCTCGGTCAACTCTATCGACAAGTCTGGAATGGTGAAATTGATCAAAAATGTGATAACCGCCTCGTAATTGGTTAATGCAAACAATAATTCTCCTTTATTCAAATAGGAGTCGATGTAGTTGATGGACCTTGTGTCCAAGTTCTTGTAATTGATGTAATTATCAATGTTATTGGTGAATCTTTTGATGAACATAAGGTTCAAGTAGAGATTGTCAATGTCATGATTTATCAAGAGATAGATCAACACCGGGATCAAAACGTCGTTATTGATAGAGGCGTGGGATCCGCAGAGATCGGACAATTTCTTGATCAATACTTTTTGGCTGCTCAACACGATACTCAACTTCTCATTGGGGTTTTTCTTCGAGTTGATTGAATTGAATAGTGTGGAGAATTCGTCGAAATACGCTTTTTGGTTGTCAAGCTTGTTGAAGGCGTCGGTGATCTCGTTCTCGGCGTCCATATACGTCTTCAACGGGATGTCGAGATATTTGACCAACGTCAACTTGTTCTTCAATTTGTCCTGGGTGTATTTGTCGCTCTTCGAGTTCTTGAATATCTTCTTGTACAATTGAAAGCCATCTTGGGAGAACTCGAACAAATAGCTGTTGGAAAGCGTCCAATAGCGGATGACGGTCAAATTGAGTCTGAGGGTCAATTTCAAGGTGTCCAAGGTCTCGTTATTGGACTTCAATTGGATCAAGTTTGACGAGGAATTCGACGTGAAATTGAGCACTCGTTTGGAATACGTCACGATCTTGTTGTCATAGGTGGGATAGAAGTTCTGGAAGAGTTGTGCCACTTGCACCGGCTTCAAGGGCTGTTGATATCTCGGTTCCTTGAGATATTGGATGAACTCGTCGATGAGTTTACTGAGTTCGGTGGGCACCTTGATGATGTTCTCCACCTCCTTCTGGATGGAGACGATATCAGCGTCCGAGAGGGTGGGGGCGACGGAGGTTGGAGTCTCAATGTCGGAATCTATGGCCATTGTGACGGGGACACTGGTTGTGGAGTTGATGGCATGGGGATCCGTGGAATACGAGTGTTTTCTCGATTCGTTATGTAACCAGGTGGTCTTTGCAGCATCTGCTGGAGGAGTGTGGAACATGTTGGGGTCCGAGTAACGGATGATAATCAGCGGTCGATGACGATATGTGGGATGACGCCGTTAGGGTGTTATCTCATCAGTTTGTGTGTGAAAATCCGACTTGGAACGCTATGCGGGTTATGATAATTATCGTAATCAGTGGTCTTAGGCTGTGAGTTACGATTATTGATCGGTAATCACACATGTCGTCTAGGGAAGTTGGAGGCTGGGAGTTGGAGAGGTGGGGTTGGGAGGCAGAGGTGGAGGGACGAAGTTATCAAATGACACATAATTATAAGGAGATCCGTAATCAGCTGATAATTGCTGTTCTTGCCTGTCCATCTCACGCATCGCCCATAATGACGTCTATCTAGATTGTCTGCATGAAGATGGAATATTCCAGAATTGTTATTTTCATAATTTCCTGATTAAGACGTTCATGACGTGCTGGACCCAAATATATAAGGGTTCTCGACGTCATTGTTCTCATTTGATGTTGCAATGGTCCAATTAACAATAGGTCCCAAATTGTATTGTAGACTCTTGTAGGGACAAAATGTCCACATATCGAAAACGGCCGGCCTCCAGCATATTCGACCCGCTACTAGAAGATGAGATCAGCTTGAAGAAGCGATTAATAGACAATTTATCGAATTTGTCGTTGGATGGCTCTAAAGAGGTTGCGTTAGACATGATGGATATTCTGTCAAACGACAAAGATAAGGTGTATATTGCAGATATAGACGATTTTCTCAAAGATGAAGACGAAGAAGACACAGATAATGAAGTGTATATTCCGTCGGAATTCTTGAATAAACGGTTTGGGAATTCTAATAAGATCATAAACCGGCTATGTTTCAAGCCAAAGTCGCCGTCGCTTCAGCCGACCACGAAAATCAACAAATTAAACTTGAACGAGCAATTCGTGCGTAATTATTATTTGAATTGGGGCTTGATCAAGTATTATGACCCGTGGGAAGTGATTCGCAGCCATTTTATGGTATGGTTGCGTCGTCCCGACTCTCTACGAGATGGGGGATATGACTTGAAATATAATTATTGGGATACCTCCAAAGAACGGCAATTGAACGACGTATTGACGTTCTACGACAACCACGATTATTATTTGGATGCGGTGTGTTCCAAGGACAACCAGAACCACAAGAAATACGAAAGAATCAAATTGGATGAGAATTACAATTCCGTCGAAGCGGACTACGGTCCCTATTACGGCGATGATAGCTACATATTCAATTTCAATGACCCACAAGCTACAGAGAACACAGATAATGATGCGATGGATACGGATTAGGCAGGGAATTATTTACGAAGTAATGAATGGAATCACTCGGGATTTGTCAATAGTTATCAATATTTCTAGCCCGTCTTGGGTCTGCAGCATCTTTGATCGCCGTTTCAGCCCAACACGTAAAGAACGAATTCCAATGGAACGTAACTCTCATCACGCCATTGACCCCTGAGGCGGTCCTCTTACCCCATCCAGGTAGCCTCTCGGTTTACATCTTACTAAAATACGCATTCGATACATAATGCCTACTGGTGCACTGGCGAGCCGAATCTAGCGGCTTTTTTCAAACATCCTTACGTTTGACTACAGAATATGCTGAGAACGAGACAGCATACACGATTAGTCTGTTTATGCTACCATCTACAAAGCGAACCATCTACAACACAAGTCCACAACTTAATATCTGTGATATAATACATCTGTTAATATCGCGATATACTTCAGCCTCTCCCCCCACCAGAACACCCACCAAAAAAGATCTCGACAGGGTAACACACAGCCTCTTAAGTCAAAAACTCCATCAAGAAATACGACTAGTGTGTGCTTAAAAATAGCCCCAAACAGCCTTAGAAGAAGACCGTGATCGATTTAAAAAGGGAGGGCCGTTTGTAATCAATTGTTGTTGACGTTGCGCCATCTTTGCCGAAAAATTTCGAATTTTGACCTATCAACATCCCTCAGAGGTCTCATTAGCCCAGCCAAACAAAATGATCAAATCCTTCAGAAGGTCGTCCAATAGGAAATCGTCTTCTTCGTCCAATAACCACACGTCTCCCACGCAGACCAGAAACTCCTCGAGCTCGTTGAAGGCCAATGCTGACTTACATTCCCCCAAGAAGGTGATCAAGGCCTTGTACGATTACGAGCCACAGGGTCCAGGAGAGCTCAAATTCACCAAGGGCGACTTCTTCCACGTGAATCGCAACGAAAATGACCCGGATTGGTACGAGGCCAGTAATCCGGTGACGGGTATGACTGGAATGGTGCCGGTTCCCTATTTCGAGGTGTTTCAGAGATCCAGACCCTTATCCAGCACCGCGGCTGCCACTCCAGTGATGAACGGCGGTAATGGTAGAATGAACTCCATTGGCTCGTCCCCCATGTCAAACAGATCCTCTGCCGCCAGTCAATCCACCATCTCCACGTTATATGCTGTTGTGTTATACGAGTTCACGGCTGAACGGGCCGATGAATTGGATATAATTCCCGGCGAAAATTTGATCATTTGCGCACATCACGATTATGAATGGTTTATTGCGAAGCCGATAGACAGATTGGGCGGTCCCGGTTTGGTTCCAGTGAGCTATGTCCAGGTGATCGATCTAGTGTCGGGAACAAAGTCCACCGATACCGTGATGGGCATCGTTGACAAGTTCAAATTGCCGTCCATTGAGCAATGGAAGAACAAGACAGCCAAATACCAAGCCTCTTCGATTCCCTTGGGAACCGTCACCGATGAAGACGAAATCTCGCTTAACAACTCTTCGGGAAGAGGCAGCGCCTCGATCTATGTCATGGATGCCTCTGTTGAAAGCTTCAGTCTAGATAACGGCAGATATAGATATCTTCTCAAGGCCTTTTTATCCAATGGAAGCGTCAGAATGTTGTACAGATATTACCAGGACTTCTACGATTTGCAGGTGACCTTGTTAGAGGATTTCCCTGTGGAAGCCGGGAAAACTGTTGGAACAAAAAGAACATTACCCTCGATTCCAGGTCCGTTGATCAATGTCAATGATTCTATTTCCAATCTCAGAAGACGAGAATTGGACAATTACATCAAGATTCTCGTTAATTTACCTTCTAATATCTCCAAGTCCCAATTGGTTCTCAACTTGTTTGAGTTGAGACAATCCGACAGAGAGTTCCCCGATCATGACGAGTTTTTAGCATATATACACAACGAGAATTTGCCATCAAGATCATCTCAAAGAGTTTCGCTGAATCCTGTGGGACAGCAATCCAATTACCAACAAGATCGTCTTTCGCAGTATTCCGTGGTGTTGAACAAGATGGGCGACTTGAATGTGGATGGGGCTGTGAGTACTAGCAACCGGTCGTCGCCTCCTAATATCAGAACAGTTTCCGGCCAATCCATTACACCTGTGGCACCAGAAAAGAAAGTCAAAATCAAGTTCTTTCACGAGGAGGATATTTTTGTATTATTAGTTCCAACCCAAGTCAAATTGAAAGATTTGAAGTTGAAATTGGCCAAGAGATTGGACAACGAACCAGATATGATCAGACTCTATCTCAAGAATGATTACGACGAGGTGATGATTAACAACGACGGAGAGCCTATAGAACAAGATTTGATAGAATATGAAATTGATGACGACGAGAGATTTGCCAGTATCTTGAACGATAAGGTCAAATTGATCATCGTGGTGGATGAAAACGTTACTTTACAATGAGGAGATAGAGAGAAATGTGTTTTTAATTTTGTTTATAGGGAGTTGGTCAAGTTGTATTATAATTTTTTCTCAAGGAACCAATATGATTTAATAGTAATGGTGTTACAGATCGCTTATCGGACATTGAGATGTCGGGTGTATGGTATCCTAAAAGTCTATGTGTTGTGTTTATTATGGTAGACCTCCGTAATCTAATGATGCTAATTGTATTGTATAATGTGTAGGGGTGGAGGTGCTAAGGCTCAAGAGAAGACATCCAGAATTGTCGCCACTGCCAATTAAGGAATTGTTTGTTTTGTATGTTAGGAATTAATTGGAATATCTAATTTCCAATTTAATTTGGGTTGTATAATAGTGTAGATGAGTGAATATGTTGTAAATCACGTGATTTTACGTATATGGAAGAAATCCCATTTGGGACCCTGAAAATAGTTAGCAAGCCCATAAGCAATTTATGAATCTCCGATTGCAATACTTTTGTTTCTTTATAATAGTCATCATCAGTATATATTATTCTCGAATTTCGTTTTTATTTTGGAAAAGTTTCCCCGTAATTGCCCGTCGTTCCATGTCTGTTACCAATATTCCGTATGGAAGAGAGCTTGAGATTGCCCAATTGGCAGTCAAAAGGGCGTCCATTTTGACCAAACAAGTCAGTGACTCCTTGTTGTTCAACAAAGACAACACCATCACCAAGGACGACAAGTCGCCGGTGACTGTTGGAGACTTTGCAGCCCAAGCCATCATCATCAATGCCATCAAGAAGAACTTTCCTAACGATGAGGTTGTAGGCGAGGAGGACTCGGAGACCTTGAGACAAGATCCTGTTTTGTCCAAGACGATTTTCGAGTTGATCCAGGAGATTCAAGCTGGCGACTCGAAATACGACACCGAAGTGGGCACTCTTAAGACGGAAGATGAAGTGAAGGAGGCCATTGATCTCGGAAATTCCGAAGGTGGTAATAAGGGCAGAATCTGGGCCTTGGACCCAATCGACGGGACCAAAGGTTTCATCAGAGGGGACCAATTTGCGGTCTGTTTGGCCCTAATTGAAGACGGTGAGGTCAAATTGGGAGTTATTGGATGTCCTAATTTACTCGAGGATCTCAACGATTCCAGCTCTTATAGAGGTGGATTGTTCTCGGCCGTCAAGACCGTCGGATCCTATTACCAACAATTATGGAAGGATTTGTTACCTCTTGAGAAACAGGAAAGAATCTCAATGAATAACGAATTGGACTTCGACAAGGCAAAGGTGTGTGAGGGTGTTGAGAAGGGACATTCTTCTCATTCTACACAATCGATGATCAAACAGAAATTGGCCATCCAATCCCCGTCGATTAACTTAGATTCGCAGGTCAAATATTGCGCCTTATCCAAGGGATTGGCTGAAATTTACCTCCGTTTACCCATCAATGACAAATACAGAGAGAAGATCTGGGATCATGCCGCGGGTAATGTGTTAATTACTGAGAGTGGTGGTGTAGTTAGCGACATCGAAGGTCACCAATTAGACTTCGGATTCGGCAGGACTTTGAACTCCAAAGGTGTGATTGCCGCCAGTTCTAAATTACATTCGGATGTGATTAAGGCCGTTACTCATGTCTTACAAAATTAACCAATAAGATCATTATAACCTTCCTTAGTTTGACACTAATTGATGCCGGAATCTGGTGATAACGTGCGGATACCAAAGGTTCCAGAAGGTTCCAGAAATGCAAGAGTCTTGCTATTTGCAGCCATAAGGGGAAATCACACAACCAAACGAATGACGAAGATGGGGGTGAAAATGGTATATAAGTAGATGGTGGTATACTGTTGAAAGCCGGAATTTTTTAGTTGTAAATAAAATAATTATTCGTATAAATAATTTGTACTAATTAGTATCATGTCAGGTTTCAATTCAAACGTGTTTAACGTCTTTAATTCCTTTGACAAGGAATTTAAACCATTCGACGAGTTTTTCGACCAACAAAACGATTTTGTTAACCGTTTTTTTAGCACAACACCCTTAGCACTCGAGAGCGGCGGCGAGGTTGTGAGAGCCGACCCATTTTCTTTCAGTCCAAATAGACAATTGGTTGAGTCGGAAAAGGAATACAATTTGAACATCAAGGTTCCAGAAAATGTGTCAAAGGACAATTTTGTTTTGGATTACGACAAAGAAACCCATTCGATCAGTGTCTCTGGTGAGGCCAAGAAGGAGACCAAGAACGACAAGGGTGAAGTGATTGGATCGTCTACAAGCTCGTTCTATCAATCATATTTGCTTCCTTCCACTATTAGAGAAGAAGAGATCAAGGCTACCTTTGAAAATGGCGATTTGAAATTAGTCATTCCAAAGGTTGCTGTTAAGAAGACACCTATTCCAATCGAATATGTGGATGAGGCCAAAATTTAGGGTATGTGCAGTTTGGTATTTATTATGGTGTCTTTATTGATTTTGGGTATATTTTAGGATTTGATATTTTAATTTAATATTTTTTTTATAAACTTGAGTAGATACATGAAGCAAGGTTAATTTTAATTTTTTTAATTTCTTAATTTTTTATTTGTTTTTAAACAATCCCTAGATTGAATAATACTTCATAGATTTAAGATCATTTAATTACTTTCATTTAATTTCTTGAAAATAGTCATCTCATCACATGTATCGTGTTAATTCGCTTCAACCCAAACGCGCAACCACGCAATTGACTGCATATCGAAAATACGAATCAACCATCAAAAACTGGAGAAAAACAGTTTCTTGTCTTTCTGTTACCACTGTATAATATATAAAAATATCATGGATGAAACAGAGAAAAAGGTGGCACAATTGAAGGAAACATTTCCCGACGTTGCTGAATCGTTCTTGTTGGAGATATTACTCTCGTGCGACGGCTCCGTGAAACAGGCTGAAGGATTATTAGGAGAATCATTTCCTAATCATAAAAAGAGAAAAAATAATGCAACACAGTATCAGTCGTCTATTAAACGTCTCTTTAACCACTCTGAAGCCGCAAAGCCCGTCTTGTTGAATAAAGCTAATACCAAAACTATAGTATTGTACGATAAAGAAGATATAGAAACTACGCTTGCACCATACGTGACGTTTGAAAAGAACTTTTTGCCAGATGACTTGGCTGACAGATTATTGGAATATTTACTCTCTAACAGAGATAAGTGCACACCCAATAAGTTCGTGCTATTCGGAAATAAATGTGTATCGAACCATTCCTCCGGTCTATATAGTTCTAATGACGATTTCGTCAAAGGGAAAACAGAATTGACCTATAATGCCTCGAAGACAAACGTTTTACTCTATAACGATGATCTCAAGATTTCCCAGTTGCTATGTGAAGACTACGTTTCGAAAGCGTTTGCTGAAAGGAAGAGGTTTCCCTTCCAGCGTCTGGAATGGACGGCTGATGTTACATTGTGTAACGTCTATGATGATGGTAAAAACGATTTGGATTGGCATTCCGATAGACTCTCGCACATTGGACCTCACAACACCGTCCTATCGTTATCTTTAGGAGCTACACGAGAGTTTCGTTTGAGAAGGGTTTATAAGCTGAAAGGTTCATTGCATCCCATTTATTCTATCAATCTACCACACAACACGTTATTGGTGATGCATCCCGGTTGTCAGGAAGAATTTAAGCACAGTGTTCACGCAACTAACAGACCGCTCCAACTCCATCATATTGCAAAAACTACAAGAGTCAACTTGACTTACAGATATTATCCTGAAGAGTTCATTAAGCAGATGCCAAAATGCAAGTGTGATTTGACCATGCTATTAAGAAGATCATTCAAGGATGTGAAACATAGAGGCAAGTACTTTTGGTCATGTGAGGGGGTCTATAGAGACCACGACTGTAAAATGTTCCATTGGGCAAATTTCAACAAGGAAAATCTAATTGCGGACAAGGAAGAAGACTGCTCTATATGGATATCGGAAGACGATCAAGATAAATGGGAGTATTTAAGAGGGAATGGTGAGTCTCATTTTGAAGGAAAAATGGAACAAGATAGTAATAGCTCAGAAAAAGAAGACTTGGATGATATTTATGAGAAAAGGGAAACTGACAAGATTTAATATATGGAGCTGATATAGATTTTTTCGATTTGAGTAGTCGTAAATATCATACATTCGTAAACAATGTCTGTTGTGAATCCCTCAAAACTCTCAAAAAAGATAAATTATGGAGATACCGTCATTTGAATGCTATCGTAAATACCAACAAAGATTCAAATTGAATATAAACATCTATATTAGCAAATTTATTCTGAAGACACTCTTGCCCATAATCAGCCAAATTTTGTGCTGAGTTCTCCAACAACTGGAGGGTTGGCCGAGTGGTCTAAGGCGGCAGACTCAAGTTCTGTTGGAGTAATCCGCGCGTGTTCGAACCACGCATCCTTCATTATTTTTACTTTTTTGACTGAATTGTTATTAATTTTTAATGATTTCCCAGTTACATATATATTTTATTCTTTTTAGTTGTGTGTAATCTTACTCTTGAGATTTGGTTCCATGTTTTAGTTAAGCAGTGATAAGCCGTCAATCAATCGGGTGGTCTATGCATGTAATATCACTATATAAATCAGATAATGGTATCTATGAAAGAGTAGGAGAGTTTAATGTATGATGAAGTGTAATAGGATGCAAAATAGTTAATTTTAACAAGCATATACAATAATCATACTACATCCTGGTTTTGAAGTGTCATCGTCCTAAGTTGATGATGCTTCAGACAGAGGAGTGGAAATGGGTTTTGAAAAACATAGACCCTCTTATAATAATCATTGGACGGCAGTATGGTTGTTGAGGCCATTGTGAGGATTTGATCCTCGGAGACATCAGGGAGGTCCGGGAAAAATTTAAACATCCCTTTGAGTGTTTGAAAGTGCTAATAATGTCACTAATAGCGCGAATTGGAAGGTTGCATGGTTCATTTGACTACACCTTTGGAAACTGCCCACTTCCTCTTACTGCAGAGACGATTTCTGAAGCAAAGCTTAGAAGGAAACTATCCACCTTAGTTTTGTTGCACGCCATATTTAGGGAAATGAAGAAATGGGTACATTTACTCTTCGCCATATTTCGCAACAAGACCCAGAACAATTGTGTGTCATTAAAATTATGGACCATTTAGAAACCACAACAGGTGCCAAATGCATGGAAGGTATTACTCCAAACTCCATTCCCTCTGACTACAGAGGAAACTTAAAATGGTCCATATTTATAATGGGACAGGACCAAGTGCCAGCCCGTAAGAGCGACCACTTAGTGCATTTCAAGATTGTAATGAAATCCCGCATCAGCCACAGCTTTTTTGTAGAAGTAGAACCAATTCTCGCCAGAATTGTCCTCCTACTACCAATTGTAAGAGGTGTGGCTAAAAAAAGAATACCTTCTTCCAATGTAAGTCCAGTGGGGACGTTATTCAAACTTACCAAAAGCAGTCTCAACAAGGAGATCATGATCTTAAGGCTCAGATGGCCTGACAAATTCACGATCCCCCCGATTATGAGGTCTCCTTCGTCTCCCAGATTAAGAAGGTTGTAGTTGTGGTGGGTAATTTTTTCTTTTAGCCATTTATTAGATCAAGTCTCTTTTAAACGAATATGTAGTGCGTTTACCAATATAATACATTTCACGTTTAGTCAGGAAAAACTGTGAGCCGTCACAATCGGAGGGTTGGCCGAGTGGTCTAAGGCGGCAGACTCAAGTTCTGTTGGAGTAATCCGCGCGTGTTCGAACCACGCATCCTTCATTATTTTTTACTTTTTTAACTTATTACTTAGTATAAGTGTGTTCTTTTATATTTAAACGAACTCAGACATTTATTGGATGAGAAACTTATCTAACTGATTTATTTGGGCCACGTAATTTTTGATAGCATTCGACTGCCGGGTTCTTGTTCACCCGAAATGTCATTAATTACAAAAATTGCCAAACCAAAAAATATAAGTCATATATATGTAGAGGCTAGAGGAGAATATGTAAAAAAAGACATTTGTCGCAACCTACCAGCAGGATGTACCTACATAGTGACCATCCGTAGCGACTTGAGAAAGCCATAAACTCCAATAGAACATATGCAGAGAAATCCCCATTATATTGAAGTTGAACTAGTTAAAATTTTAGCTTCGGACGTAGCTTTTTGATCCCGAGTGTTGTAGCTCGATTCCACGACTGGACCATCTCTATGAGTAGGTAATCTTCCCTAAATATGCTCTATTGGCGTTTTCTGCCTCCATGTCGCTGGTGGTCGGTTGAATCTGATATCGAACCTGTAGCTACAACGGTTTTCTTTTATAATTTATCTTTCTTTCTCTATATATATATAGTTTATAGTCCTGATTCAGCAGGAGAAGAATAAATGAGAAGATAATATTGAACTAATGGCTCGAATTTTTGAATGAAAATTGATTCACAGATTAAGCCTGAAGTGTTTAATTACAGCATCTCTGACTTCGTAGATATGGGAAATGATATGAATGTACCTCACCTCATAACCTCCATATTTTAATGGTAATCGCAAGATGGTGAAAGGGATAAGATTAGTGGTGTCATAGTTGTAGTTTAGGTTTATGATGCGACTCTTGTTGGAATGGAATATATGAATGGAAATATTATTAGATCTTCTAGGTCTTAGAAAAGGGAGAATATTGTTAAAGGTTTTGATGCTAAATGGAGGAGTCGAAGTGTTTATCTTCCACTGATTCGGCTGGAGAGGTGAGCTCCTCAGATTGTGATTCCTGTGAAGTAATACTCTCTGACATTGATAAGTCCTTCGCTTGAAGGAGTTGAAAATCAATACTTTGACCCCTCGATTGTGCATTATTCTCCATTTGCTGAGTCCCAGAAGATATCACAAATCGAATTTTTTTCTCCAATTTGTTAAACAGATCTGGCAACTGAAGGATACCTGAATATTAAGAAGTGGAGACAATAGAGAAGGCAAGGAGAAGTAGCGGATATGTGTATTTGTTGGGTTAACATTATAACCGATACATCGATTGAAAAGTAAGATGCATTCATATTTTTATTAAATCCAGTCTTTATTAATTTATTAATCTGTTTTCTTAAACCATCCAACCTTTTTTTTTTTAAACAATCCAACCTTTATTAAATGAAAAACTTATGTAATCTAAACTAAACTATATAAGTAAAAAAACATTTAATAAGTAAAAAGTAGAGAGATAGGTGCGAAATCAAAGTTACATGAAGATCTAGATCTGTCGATCAACACTCCAGTATAATCTCAACCTCATCACCGCCTCAGGCATAAGGAAAGAAGAAGTACGTCATTGAAATTTTGCAAGTTTTCTGTGGATGGCAGTCCTTACTATCTCCATATCCATCTCCGACAGCATAGTGGGATGATACTCACTTTGCCGTCGAAAATGATCCATCATGAGTATGAAAGATCCAAATACTCGTAGATCTCTCATATCCAGACTGGT
>JAJMCV010000136.1:242340-352279 GCA_030573195.1 Nothofagozyma chilensis
ATAGAGACAGCACTTATAGAGACAGCACTTATAGAGACAACACCAGACAACACTTTATACTCAACACACAACACCACACAACCACTCAACACCACACAACCACTCAACCACACAACCACACAACACCACAACCACACAACACCACAACCACACAACACCACAACCACACAACACCACAACCACAACCAACAACCACACAACACCACAGACAATCGCTGTAACTCAGGTGCAAACCCCAGACCCTTAGCGCCACCACCACCCCACGGCTCCTTGTCTAAATTCCAAGTTTCCTTGGAAACCATCTACATGCATGGCCATAATTGCGTTCAGGTTGTCAGGATTTCTACGGAGACAACCCCGACAATGGGACAAGAACCCAGCGAATGGCCCAACGACGACCACCACCGCTGCGACTTCAATGG
Source organism: Nothofagozyma chilensis (assembly GCA_030573195.1). NCBI lineage: Eukaryota > Fungi > Ascomycota > Pichiomycetes > Serinales > Cephaloascaceae > Nothofagozyma > Nothofagozyma chilensis. The sequence goes on from JAJMCV010000136.1 coordinate 242,763, forward strand.
CATTGTGATTATGGTCGAACAAGCCAATGTCATCGTTATGTCCCGAAGCGTTGCAGCCCCCGAATGCACAATTTGTGGGGGAACTAATTAATGTCATCGTGAACTGGCCGACTGAACCTCGGGCGTATAAGCGGAAGGCGAAAAACGCCATTTCAGAGATTAAAGGGGATTGGGGGTGTTGCCGTGCAATTGGCGGAACTCGCTGGTTTATGATTTCGCAATGGCCGTTGTTTGGCTGTTTTCCCATACAACGTCATTCCATTGCAGTGGGGGTGCAATGGGAGATCTGATCTGGAAACATGCATGAGACGGAGGATCATGGTCCTTAGCTTCAACGAGTTCCGTGAAGTTGCAGTAGTTCTACACAGTGTAACCCCATTAATATACATCCTAATACACACAAACACACAATAAAGAAACACAATCGTAATAGCATAAAACACCGTAAGACATCACCAACCGCCGAAGAGATTCGACCCGTTGGAATTCACCATATTCATCGTCTGGTTCTCGTTATTCAACAAGCTGTTGATGCCGTTGGCGAGTCCGTTCAGATAGTTGAAGAGGCCCCCGTTCTGCGGATTGGCGTTGTTTTTGGCGAAGATGGAGTTGATGACTCCCGACTTCGTCGTGGGCGACGGCAATTGGTTCTGGATCGAGTTGAACGACGGCAACGGCGGCTGTTGTTTCGGCAAAATGTAATTGTTGAAGAGCTCCGAGGTGGAGTTGTTATTGCTTATCGACGAACTGGCCATTGCCGCGACAGGCGCCATGTTCAACTGGCTGGCTGCGTCGATGGGCGACAACGGCGCAGTCGACAGGATCTTGTACTTGGTGAAATCGATGATATTGTTCAAGATCGACAATTTCTCGTTCAGATTGATCGCGGGACTCGTGATGAGGTCGTCGATCAATCTGTTCAACTTCTTCTGCTCCTGCGCCAACGAGTAGGCATCCGGCATTTTGGGACGAATGGGCGGCGACGGCGACAAGTTGAAGCCGTGATTGTTCACATTGACATCTTCTTGGGTGGAGCTCCCTGTGGCGTCTGTGGAAACACGCACACTGTTGACCGCGGAGTTCACCGTGTTGATGCTGCTGACACTACTGATGCTGCCCGACTCCTTTTCCTTCGGGTTGAGCATCTCGAAGTCCGCAAAGCTCAACGAATGGTTGTGTTGGTCGTTGACAATCACGATGGACCATTTCTTGGCCCGCAACGAGTAATTGGCCCGGATTCTGAACGGACAGGCGTCGGGGTTCTTGCGTCGTTTCTTCTGGTCCGGCTCCTCGACCTTCTGTTTGCGTTTCTTCAACGACGACTTGCACTTGAACACTATCTTGGTGTCGTCACTGCGCTCGATCACAATGGTGATGCCCTTGTTGGCAAGTTGGGTCTGGAGCCACGGCTTGATGTCCGACCGGTTGTCGAACGTGGGGACGTGGGACAAGAGCGTCATGGTGATTTGGTGCAATTTGTCCAGTCTTCGGCCTCTTTGTTTCGGAAATTCCACAAATTATATATTTATTTATTTCCCCAGAAAATAGGGTGCGTGAGTGGGGTGTTGTTTTTTGCGTGCGTCAATGCGACCCCTCATTTTCAGTGGGGAATACTGAGTCGGGCGGGTAAGGGTCACGTGATGGGATGTATAGTGGTGGTGAATTAGTATATTGTCGTGGAGAGATTTGTGTTTGGGATCGATTCATTAGTGTGATTTCTGGGTTGTTTTGTTTCTGGGCTGTTTTGTGATTTCTGGGTTGTTTTGTTTTCTGGGTTGTTTTGTGATTTCTGGGCTGTTTTGTTTTCTGGGTTGTTTTGTCTGTAATTATCTATATAATCTTGTACTATCTATTCCGAATAAAGAGTGAGTTGTGAAGTACTTTCTGACATATTTGAAGCGTAAAATAATGACTTCTCCGTAATTATCTACATAACTTTATACTATCTATTCTAAATAAAAAGGGAATTCTGATGTACATTCTCTGACATATCTGATTATTTGAAGTGTACAATTTCTGGGTTGTTTTCTACACTAATTATTATCTCACATGCTAATACAATTAAAGAAATTCTTCAACTTCTCTAATCCATGAAAAAGTTATTGACAGTGAAAGTTGAGGAGAATGGACTCATGGAACCAGAAAACGTACCTCATGATTTCTTTATCAGTATCTAGATGATATTTTGATATTTTTGATACACCCATAGCAGATACTTCAATTATTATTTAGAGGCACATCAGATACTTCAAATATCATTATATAGAGACTACACACCAATTAGACACCTCTCACACCACTCTCATATCACTTCCTCAACTCGCTCACATTCCGAATCATCTCCTTTATTCCATTGTAGATGACAGAAACAAAGCTCACTATCAATCAGTGGGTTCATATCTATTTATTTTGTAAAAACTATAAGGAGAAATGGGATCTTACAGATCTCCCACTTTCTAATTGGAAATATTCCACCCTGATATCATTTTGTATTGTATTCCATTTTATTAAGAATCTATTATCACCATCTCTCTACAAGATGAAATAGTAATGATATCTCATTGGATCATTAGATATACTCTATTTGTTCTAATATATACGTCGAATACAATTAACAGATTTAACAATTTAACATTTTACCGTCTCGATGAGAACTTTTCTATGCGACATTTTCTTGTCGTTTCTATACACAACATTACCATTTATGATAATGGGATTGGGTGTTGATAGTTGAGTTGATTGCAAGCAGAAGGAGTAGACAAGAACTGGACAAGAGCTGGACAATAGACCTAGCACAACACAATTAGCACAACACTACAACTCAACCATATACACCACAGCTAGACAACACCACAGCTAGCACACCACAGCTAGCACAACACAACTAGCACAACACAACTAGCACTACACAACTAGCACTAAAACACCACCACAACCACAACCACCACCACACCACTCCACACCACACCACACCAATCCCCTACGACCTAAACACCTTCTTACACTCCAAACAAACATAAAACAAAATCATACTGGTATCCTTTCTTCTCTGTTGCGATTGAAAAAAAACACTCTCATGATTGTGACATCTGGGACACTCCTTGTCCGATCTGGGCAAAGTGGGATCACTACCGATATCCTGCACAACCCCGGCGGTCTCTCCAATGTTCGTGATCAACTCGTTTCTGTAGATCTTGGGGTTTTCGGCGATCTCCGTGTAATCGCAATTCCGACACGAATACAAGAGTCTCAAGCTCTCTTTGTCCTCCTTGGGATACAACATGTTATTGCTGGCGGTTAGTGGGGGGCAAAAAAAGCGCAGCAAAAATACTCACCATTCTGCACAAAATCTGAACGATGCCATATTGCTATTACTATTTATTGTTCTATATATTATTTATTTATATATTACTTATATTACTTCTTGACTTATTCGTTCGAGATATTCGGTTTTGGCACACCGACACAACCGTCACACCCCCGTCGCAATTATGCCACATTGAAAAGTTTCCGAATTTTTCACTCCATATAACTTCAAGCTCCAAGAGATCCACAGTTAAGGGAGTGTTGAAGCCAGTCATTTACACAGAAAACATGTCATTATTACGTCAATCCGTCCGTGGTTTGAGAATGGTCTCAAAAAGGTAAGTAATGCGCCGTAATCCCGCACCGTCGCCTATTCTAACCGTCCAGATCAATCCGTTTCAACTCCAGCGTTGTTGACGCCAAAATCACCACCATAGTGGACCAGATCTCCAAATTGACTTTATTGGAGACCTCGTCCTTGGTGTCCGAGTTGAAGACCAGATTGAACATCCCAGACATCGCGTCCCCGGCCGCCGGCGCCGCCCCAGCCCAACAAGCGGTTGTTGAAGAAGAGCCAAAGGAAGAGGTGATGGAAAAAACCATCTTCGCCGTCAAATTGGAGTCCTTCGATCCAAAGTCCAAGCCTAAGGTCATCAAGGAAGTCAAGAACTTGTTGGGTTTGTCATTAGTCGACTCCAAGAAGTTTGTTGAATCTGCGCCAAAGGTGTTGAAGGAGAACGTCGCCAAGGACGATGCCGAAAAGATGAAGGCTACTTTAGAAGGTTTAGGTGCCAAGATTGTTCTTGAGTAATTCACATAGATTTTTCTTGTATATATGTTGTCATGTGGGAGGTGTAGGTAATTATAAGATCTTTATCAGATGTCTTGCCAAAGCATTGTGTAAATTTCTATGTGATAACTATTAAAGATCTAATTGCTGTCAATTTGTTGCATCTGTGATATATCAAATTGTTCGCGATTTGTTCATAATTTGTTCTATCAAGTGTTCATGATTTCCCGTCAATAAAGTCTTTTTCTCTTAATATTCTTTATAAGTTGTTTATAAGTTGTTTATAATTTGTTTATAACTTCTTGATATTCTTGATATGTTTCACAATTAATTTCTTGATCTTCTTTATATTTCTTGATCTTCTTGATATTTCTTCACATTCTTTATATTTCTTGATCTTCTTGATATTTCTTCACATTCTTTATATTCTTTATGTTTATAAATTCTCCTCCTCATCGAATTCTTCACCACTCAATTCATCTCCATCTCGTATATCTCCACCTCTTGTCCCCCCATTGAGATCCAATCCACTCATATAAACGTTCATCTCCTCCCAACCCTGCTCAACATCCATAATCAACGACGTCAACGATTGCACCAACAATTGCATCTTATGGTAGGTGGCCACCGACGCCGAGTCAATGAGCGTCTCGTCGTTAACGGGACATCTGAACAACTGGAACGTCTTCTCGATTAGCCCTTTTATTGCCTGTTTCTTGACTAACAGAATATTACAGCCCTCCAATAGCGTGATCAACTCGCCCTCCAATGAGAGAATCTCCTTCGATCGGTTCAATCGCGACACCACTCTTCGTGGTGGCCTTATGTTCGACGAGTACGACATGTCGGAGAAATCATCGTATTTGGTGCTCACGGCTCGGAATTGGGACATTTGGTGAGTTAATGGTTATAGATCTGGGTGGTTTGGCTCGTTTATAGTTGGTGATCACGTGTGGTTTGGGTCTTTTATATGGGTAGTCACATGTGGTGGGGCTCGTTTATGGTGCGCCATCAGGTGTTGTCACGTGCCATATCTGGGAGCAGTATATTTGGATATTTTTCAACATTAAAGATCTTAACACGATTTTTATGCGGCTATGTTGTCTCCGAGATGGTATGACATGCCATTTTGATAGCTGGATTTATCACTCGCCATTCATAGTTATGGATACCACGGTTCACCACTCACCACCACTTAGAAACCACTCACCACTCCCAACCACAGCCATACTCACCACTTGCCAATCACCCCTTATCACTACACCCTATCACAACACTACACCCTATCACAACACTACACCATATCACAACACTCACCCCTATCACAACACTCACCACTCACCACTCACTACACCACGCACCACACGCACCACACCACTCACCACACCACCGCCACACCACCACCGCCACACCTCGGCGTTCCCCTACCGATAAATCATACCACTCTTCAACAACATATATAGCGACAACTTGTCGCACTCATTTCACACTACAGCACATAGAAACAAAAATGACGGAGATCAGAGAAGACGGTCTCATCCGTAATAAGATGATCGAGTTGGTTCGTAGAAAACAACAGGAAATTGTAGCCGGATTGGAGACCATGGAGACCAAGAAGTTCCATGCCGATTCGTGGGAAAGAGGCGAAAACGGCGGTGGTGGGACCTCGTGTGTGATCCAGGAGGGCTCCACGTTCGAGAAGGGTGGAGTCAATGTTTCTGTGGTTTACGGGAGCTTGCCGCCACAGGCCGTGGAGCGAATGAGGGTGGACCACAAGAACTTGAAGCTGACGGAAGATGGCCATGTCAAGTTCTTTGCGTGCGGATTGTCGTTGGTGGTGCATCCCCACAACCCACACGCGCCCACCACGCACTTGAATTACCGCTATTTCGAGACTTGGAACCCCGACGGGACCCCGCAAACTTGGTGGTTTGGTGGGGGTGCCGATTTGACTCCGTCGTATTTGTATACGGAGGATGCCCAATTGTTCCACCAGAAACATAAGGATGCGTTGGACAAGTACGACACGGAGTTGTATCCCAAGTACAAGAAATGGTGCGATGAGTACTTCTTGATCACCCATCGTGGCGAGAGAAGAGGCGTTGGCGGTATTTTCTTCGACGATTTTGACACCAAGGAGCCCGAGGAGATCTTGGAGATTGTAGAATCGTGTTTCGATGCGTATTTGCCTGCGTATTTGCCAATTCTCGAAAGAAGAAAGGACATGGCGTTCACGGAACAGGAGAAACAATGGCAACAGGTGAGAAGAGGCAGATATGTGGAGTTCAACTTGGTTTTGGATCGTGGGACGAAGTTTGGTCTCCAGACGCCAGGATCGAGAGTGGAGTCTATTTTGATGACGATGCCGTTGACGGCCAGTTGGTTGTATGATTTCCACGCGGAGGAGGGGTCGAAGGAGGCTGAATTGGTGGAGGTTTTGAAGAATCCTATTGAGTGGGTTTAGTTGTTGTGTGGTGTGAGTGGGTGTGTGTGTGTGACGTTGGTGTTGTAGTTGGTTGCGGTATAGTGTGTGTGGTGTTGCAGTTCGTGGTGGTGTGGTTGGAGGTGTAATTGAAGAAGTGGTGATGTTAGAGAAAATGATACGAGGATGATGTGATGTTTATAGACACGAGTTCTCGAACGTGTTAATGATAACGAATAGAAGTAGTCGGAGTAGAAATGATATTTATCAAAATAACCTATAAATCAACTATTAGCGATAATGGTTGATAGATACATTTAAAGTGATGATATGGAGTAGATAGAAAGAAGAAGATTCGAACGTAACGAATAAAGGAATAGAAGATATGAAGTTGGAAATATAAAAGATATAATCTCCTTCATACGTTCTATCTCAAGTCCTAATAGATCATCTCTATCTATAAGTCATTTCCCATCATTCTCCCTTTCTATAAACCGTTTTCTATGAAAGATGATCTTCTACAAAGTGTTATCTTCTATAAATGATGATCTTCTATAAACTGTTATCTTCTACAAATCATGATCTTCTACAAATCATGATCTTCTATGAAATATGATCTTCTACAAAGCGTTATCTTCTATAAACGATGATCTTCTATAAATCATGATCTTCTATAAATCATGATCTTCTATAAACCATGATCTTCTATAAACGACTATCTTCTATAAACCATGATCTTCTATAAACCCTTATCCATCCCTACATTCCTTATGGAAGATATAAAAGAGGAGGTTAACATAAAAGATAAGAGAAAATATAAACAATACAAGATGTGAATATTTAAGAAGATATAGACAATACAAGATATATAGAGAGGATATAAAGAGATGATATAAAGAAGATGCAAAGAAGATATGAACAAGAAGATATGAAGAAAATATAAAGAAGATATAAAGAAAATACAAAGAAAATACAAACACATAGGTGGTGACAAAGACATACATCTTCTTCTATACTTTCCAGTAATGTATTCACGGTACTACTCATCACCACTCATCACAAGAAATGGTAAAGTCCGTTTCGTACATTTGACACATGTGACGTCGAACACGTTGTCAATTAATTTAAAATATTAATAGACAATTAATAGACAATTAATAGACAATAATCGTGTTTCTGTTTTGTGTGCTCTTACTCCTTTTCATCATTTCTATCTACACATCTACTCATACTCAATAACCATCAACGCCCTCAACCCTATCCTCAACCCTATCCTCAACCATCAACCATCAACACATCTTCATCAATATCCAATCAACATATCACATGATAGAAATATTAGCTAATAAATACGAATAAATATTATCTAATAAATATAATAAATATAATAAAAAATAATTATAATAATGTATATAAATCCGTGCATCTACCGAGTTTGAAATCTTTTCAATATAATAGAACAACTTTCTGCTCTCCTCTTCTCTTCAACACTCCACATCTAATTACTATGCAAAGTCAAAATGTCAGATGTTGAAAGTTCACGTCCGGGTTCACCAACAAGTTCTACCCATAGAATGTCCATGGCGGACGAGGGACTCCATGACCATCGGAACCAGCCTTCATCGTTGCCCATAAGAGGAAGTGACAACTCCAACGCCAATAAGGCCTACTTCAACCATTTGAAACAGAGCTTCGACACCGATGGCGAGCCCGACGACGACGACCCGGAACATGCCGCGGGCATCACCATCCAAACGGCGCTCCATCCCAATCAGACGGGACCCATCAAACGGGGCCGGTCGAGATCCCGTTCGTTCTCGGACCAGGTCAAGATGCTAGTTCATCCCAAGGAACGGCCCAATAACCCCAACACGTCGGAAACTGTCGGGGGCATTTTGTTGAACGTGGGGAGAAGAACCTCGATTGGCGGTAAAACGGGTCTTTTCAGAACAAGAAGCAATGCCATCGAGGGCTCGGACGAGGAAGACGACTTGAAACGAGCCAGGACCCGCAGACCCTCACGTTCCTCCATCGACAGCGATGTGGTTTCGCACGGCTCGAGAACATCGCAGGAAACTGAGGAAGATGTGTGTTTCCCCATGGTTCCCGAACATGTGCGGATCAAGGGCATTGATTTCGACGAGATCGAGGAATTCATCGCGGAACAACGCGAGGAAAACATGTTGATGGCGAAACAACAGGCGTTGTCGGCCGAACGAAACGCCTCGAGATTCGTGGGAAAGGGCGAGGCCATGAACTCGCAGTCCTCCTCGAGACGGTTCTCCTCGGCCGCCATGAAATACACCCCGAAAAACATCCTCAAACGGACAAACACCTTGTTGAGGACGAAATCCGCCGTGGTGTCGGGGTCCGGCGACATCCAGCCTCCCATCATTCTCAAGGACGAGAGTGACCAGGAAAAGATCCACAATTCGGACTCGAGCACCGTGACCCAGGACTCCACAGTATCCTCGGATAACGTGAAGTTTGGCCAGACGAGAATCGAGAACGCGGCGCCTCCAGACAGATTCAGCTTCTTCTGCTCGGAATCAGACGAAACCGTCCATGCTCCAGATATCCCCTCGTTGGTGGAACCGGGCCAAACGGTCAAGGAGTTGTTCAGAAACGGCGACGGGACTTGGTGGCTCGATTGCATCTGTCCAACAGACATCGAGATGAAGATGTTGGCCAAGGCGTTTGGGATCCATCCGTTGACCACGGAAGATATCAGAATGCAAGAGACGCGTGAGAAGGTGGAGTTGTTCCAAACGTATTATTTTGTCTGTTTCCACACCTTTGAACCGGACAAGGAATCCGAGGATTTCTTGGAGCCAATCAATGTGTATGTAGTTGTGTTCAAAGAGGGAGTTTTGACGTTTCATTTTTCTCCCATCTCGCATCCCGCCAACGTCAGAAGAAGAGTGCGTCAATTGAGAGATTATGTGGATGTTTCTGCGGATTGGTTGTGTTATGCGCTTATTGATGATATCACCGATGAATTTGCTCCTATCATCTCCGCCATCGAACATGAAGCGGATGCAATCGAAGACTCGGTGTTCGTGGCCAGAGACATGGATTTCTCCAACATGTTGCAACGAATCGGTGAGTCGAGAAGAAAGGTCATGACCTTGATGAGATTGTTATCTGGAAAAGCCGATGTCATCAAGATGTTCGCCAAAAGATGTCAAGATGAGGCCAATGGCAGCCATCTCCACGGCGGTCATCTCCAATCACACGCCAATTTGGCCAGTTTGACAGCCTTTGGCAATATCAGTCATACCGGAGTCCCCGGCGGTGCCATAGCTCAACCAAGAGCAGATATCGCTTTGTATCTCGGCGATATCCAGGATCATGTTGTCACTATGTTCCAGAATTTATTGGCGTACGAAAAGATCTTTTCGAGAAGTCATGCCAATTATTTGGCCCAATTACAAGTGGAATCGTTCAACTCCAATAACAAGGTGACGGAATTGTTGTCCAAGGTGACTTTGATCGGTACCATGTTAGTTCCATTGAACATTGTCACCGGTTTGTTCGGTATGAATGTCACAGTTCCAGGAGAACAAACGGGCCATCTTTACTGGTTCTTCGGGATTCTTGGCTTTGTTTTCTTGGTGATTATTCTTGCCTTTATGTTTGCAAAGTTCTGGATGCAAAGAATCGGAATTGGAGCTAATAATGCTAGTCCAGGCTCGGCCATGAGGTCCATCAGAAGCTTCCGTCTAAAGACGAGAAGCAGAAGTGGTGCTAGATCCGTATTATCGTTCCCAAGCAGACTTAATCGTTTCGATGATTGAAAAAAAAAGAGTTTTAAGTGTATTTTTAGATGTTTATTGTTTTTCATGTCGGTGTTTGTCTTTGTCAGGTTAATAGATTATTGTTTTTTGTCATTGTTAAGGATTAGTTAGAAAATTGTTCTATAAAATAGAAAAAAATAATTTGCCCTCATGTAACTACACGTTTATTAACTAGTATGCTATTTTAATGACCATGCTTTCTCTTATCACCTCCTTTAACTCTGACAACAATATCATGGTCTTCATCAGCTTCAGTGTGCATTCTTGGACCGTTCTCGTTCTTGAAAACAGTTTTTCTCCATTCTTTCAAATGCTTCTTCTTGGTGTACTTTCTCTTGTCCTTGGTTCTCAATTCCTTAGGTCTATACGGTGCGAATTTCTTGATTCCGATGAATTCGTTCAATTGCTTATCATCGGCCAAAAGGATCTCTCTGGTGGTCAAACCAAATGTTTCTGGAGAAACGTCTCTGTATCTGAACATCACCTCTTCTTTTTCGCCTCTACGACCTCTTTCCTCCTCTTCAACCTCCTCCACGATTTTGACCACATTTTTGGTCACGATCTTCTCAGCAGTAGCATGTATGGTTTCCTTTTCCTTCTTCTTGGATTTCTTTTCCTTGAGTTTATCCTTCTTGGATTTCTTTTTGAGCGGTTCGTCTTCTTCGGCCGCAGGTTCGTCCTCTTCAGCAACCTCCTCCTTCTCTTCATCACTGAAACCGCCCATGATCTCGTCACCGTCCCAATTAGGCTTCTCGGCTTCACCGTCATAATATTGTTCGTTGAAGATTTCAGCCATCTTGGCGTCCCAATCAGCATCATCGAAATCGTCGTTTAATAAACTGTCTCCAAACACCTTTTCAATCACCTTGTCGTCAACTTCGTCCCCAACAGCTTCCTTGATCTGCTTCAATCTGTCTACAACCTTGTTCAACTTGTCCTTCTTCTTCTTGGTCAATTTCTCTTCCTTCTTCACCTCATCTTGCTTCTTCGACTCCAGTTGTTGCTCTCTTTGCTTTCTTCTGGAATTGGTCTCAGATCTTCTCGAGGTGGCTTGATTACGCGCATAACTGACAATTTCAGCCGAATTCGAGTCCTCGTATCTGAAATTGTACACATGTTCGAATTTCTCAACCGCATCGTCAAATTGGTCATCGTCCTCCTCCAAACGATTATCTAGGTTGATTTCCTTATCACCGCTCTTTGGAATCCAAGCATGTGAATCGACAAACGTCTGTAAAAAGGCCTCTCTGTCGCGATTGGGGTCCGGTAATCTCAATTTAGGTATAATTGCAGACTCCGCCTTGCTCTTGACAGTCAAGAAATCGCCCTCATCTTCTTCATCTTCCTCTTCGTTGTCGTCGCCAAAAGCACCTTTGATCTCAGATAATAATTGGTTTCTTTCTTCTCTTTGTTGCACTGCAAATGGTTTCTCCCCATCTTCATATTGTTCCGCCTCCTCCTCCTCTTCATAATTACCAGATAACAAGTTCATACGATGATAATCCTTCAAATAAACCGGTTTATGCTTCTCTTCTCTCTTCAACTTCGCAACCGCCTTTTCTGGGTCCTCGAAGAATTTGTTCTTTGGGTCCAAAAGACTCTTCTTGTCTCCAGATTTGATGAGATTCAACACCTTGGCTATCCCTTCTTCGACCTCGTCGGTAATTAACTCACCAAAATCGTCCTCATCCTCTTCAGACGATAATTCCTCGGAATAATCCTCCTCATCAGACTCAATTGGTTTGGTCTTCTTAACGACTACAGGCTCTACAACTACAGGCTCAGATTTCTCGTTCACATTGGCCTCGCGGGCCTTTTTAGTAGCAGACTTCTTTCTGGCCATTTCAATTAATCCTTCTCTTATTTAATTCCCGTTATATGTCAACTTTCTTGCTTTGACCTCATCACTAAATAAATTTCTAGATGAGGTCTGGATGTTACGTCTGGTATCACATTTACTGTGAAGTCGTGTGAAAATCGTGTGAGCGTCGTGTGCACATTAATATGGTTGCATCTTGCTAACCTAACTATAAGTACGATACCTAATTGTAGAGTATTGTATAATACATTTAATTGTTCTAAATAATAGATAATGATATAATATTAGAATTTATCCCTTTGTAGAAAAAAATGAAAAAAAATGAAAAAAAAAATATCAAATCATCAGATGTTTTAATCCAACTTTATAATTCTAATTACAATTTAAATACATAATTAGAACATAATATAAATAATATAGATCTTGCAATTATTTTATAATCCCCAAAATTAAAGATGTAACTCCTGCGAAAGTCCCCCTAATCGACTCTTATTACCATACCACCAATTAATCCCCAAATCAGATCTACTCATATCCAAGTTCTCACTCAACGTTTTCCATAAAAGATCAACCAACTTCTTCCTCTCATTCAAATGAGACCTTTCAATCAATTGAGATACTTGATTCAACCAATAAACAAATTTCTCAAGGGGAAGATAAGGAATGAGATTTATGAAACAAGAAATTAACGCTTGTCTTGTAGTTAATATCTCACCAACTCCAGATCTATCGCGAATTCGGACACTTGGAGGCGTCATATTACACTCCAAATAGAGTCTATTTAAGAATTCCACAGAATGAGACGATTCCTTCTTGAGAAGAATCTTCCCTAATGTTTCCACCGCATAATTCAATTGTGAGCAAGACAAAATGTCAGGAAACTGGCCCAAAATCTTCTTCAAATATAATAATACATCCAAATGAAGTTCTTTAGGTTGGTTGTAATATTCCAATAAGACCGAATGGCCCGATTCAATTATATCTTGGTCCTTTATTTTCTCTGGATCTGTCAAGAACTCACAAATTGGAAATATCGTCTCTTTGATCAATTTAGAAGAGCATTGTTTGACGATATTTTCCCAAATAGTTAAAGTGAAAAGTATCTTTGGCTTCATATGAACATAATCAAGCAAATTGCATTGACCTACGAAATATCTCGTTGTTTCCTCGAGTAACAACGGATCGTATTGTTGAAGACTATCAAGAGCTATATAATAGACATAATTGTAACTTTCAAAGCCGCCAGTTCCGATTTTCATCAATATGAAGTTTAGATGGTACAAATTGGTGAGTATTTTGCGGAAAAAATGGGGATAACTGAATCTAATGAAGTTTTGATTGGATAATTGTAAGGATCTGGTGGAAATACCTTGAAAAATAATGATTTCTGCAAAAAGAAGATTTTTCAAAAAATTCAAACATTGCGGATTCGAGTCGATATTGTAGATCTCCGTTGCAAAATGGTCGAGATTTTGATTAAAGAGAGAGATTTGGTTCAAGGAGACATCTATTATGTCCCAATTGGAGTTATTTAATAAGCAATTCTCAATTACAAAACAAATTCGATTGAAATGTTTCAACACGGGACGATTCATGAATTCCGCCATATGATCAACATTCAATTGGTATTGGTTGACTCCGAAAGACGAATTGAACACCAATTCTACCAAATGGGTCAATATCAAGTCATGATTCAATTTCTTCTTGAATTCGGGCGTCAAATAGACGAAACAACAAGACAAACTTAACAAACCTAGATAAATGACCTCCTTATGCCTGATCGAGGAGAGATTCATACAGAAAGCAGATTGGAAGGTGTTGACCATCAAAACGTCCATTTTGGAGAAACCGCCGCTGGTCTCGGGAACCTTGTAGCGATCACGAACCCCATTAGCCAATAAAATCCCTGTTATAACGGGCAAGACTTTCCAGGAATTCAAGATTTTGTTGTATTTGTAGAAATTGGCCAACTCCACGGCCCAAATCTCGTAGAATTTGCTTATTGATAACGTCGGTTGACTAATGACAAGTTTCTTTTCAAACATCAATTTGATGGCCTCGATAATCAAATATCGATTTTCCAATTGAAAGTCCACTCCAAATTGTCGCGGGAAACATAATTGATTATCTAGAAAACAAGAAATCACCAATTTGAGATTGTATTCCTGTTTGATGGTGGGAACATAATGAATTAGATAGCCCAATTGTTTCTCGATGGACATGTCCGTGGCGGGATTGCGGAGATCATTCAATAGATAATCCAATTGGTTGGGATATGGCGATACGGAAGATAATTTAGTGGTTGTTCCGGCATGTTGGAGTTGTTGTTGGATTGCCCGTCCTTGAGGCCCCAATTTGTACATTATCCCAGAAATTAATTGTCTAATTCGCTTTAAATTGGAACTAGAAGAACTCAATTCCGCAAGAAGTTGGCTCATGATTGGAGATGAAGTCAGTGATTGTGATTTGCACGTGATAATTGCACGTGATATCGTGCACGTGATTAGGGGTGAACGACGTCATAATTGATAAGGATAGATAATAGAATATATGATATAGAAAGAGAGATAAGAATATATAAAGAAAGACGGGGCTATATAAAGAGAGACGCGAATATATAATAGATATGTTTTTTGAAATAAGTCGAAATGGAGATAATTGAGAGAATCATCCAAGTAGGAGATATCAGGTTAATATACGATGATCGATTCAACATGACAAGATATGTTATTATATAATTAGATTTTGAGAATTGTTCAGTTTATGGAGAAGATGATAATAATTTGTTTTGACCGATTTCATTGGTTTGATGATCTGTTAAGAAGACAGTGGAAAGAGACAAGAGGATCTAAAAAACTACGATCTAAATAAACTATGATCTAAAAATGATCTAAAAAACTACGATCTGAAAAACTATGATCTTTGCTTGAATTTATACAGGATGGAGATCACATCTTTTTTATTTTTTCTTTTCTTTTCTTTATATTTTATTACGTATTCGTGAGATTCACGTGATCGCAACCGATTATCTATCACCAGCAATAAAGTAACCCAACTCCTCACACACCAAACACCACAATAATCTTTAAACAATGCAATCGCCAATAAAAGCATTCAATGACACACCAATCACCAAATTTCTCTGCTATTCCGTGATATTGCTCCCGATCACGGTGTCGCTTCTACAAATCAAACACATATTCTATTATTCGTATGTTCCGTTCATCAGCGAATGGAAGCAATATTGGCGGATATTGACGTTTCAGACGGTGGTTATTAACGAAAGCGATATGTTATTGTGTCTTTTGTTGCTATATCATTTCAAGGTGTTGGAACGCCATTATGGCTCCTACAAATATCTTTCGTATTGGGTGTTGAATGCGGTTTATATATGTGTGATCAGTAGCGGCTTGATGACGGTGTGCTCCATTTTGCCGTTTCGATTATTTAATTCCATGCAATCGGGGCCAATTGGCGCCATAATGAGTTTCTGGTACCAATATTTGAACGTGATCCCCTCGACCTATCGCTTCGAGATCTCGGTCAGTTCCTCTCTCGACAGGAAGTTGATATTGACCGACAAGACGTTTGTTTTCCTCTTTGGAATGGTTCTCTTGTTCAATAATGGGTTGAGTTCCATCTATCACGGGTTGATTGGCATGTTCATCGGCCAATTGACGGTGAACGATCTTTTGGTGGGTTCCAGATGGAGATTGCCGTTCTATGAGGCTATTGGTAGAATTTTCAATAAACCCGTAATCTTGAGAGAAGAGCTTTCCGAGGAAGATGCCCAAGAACAGAACATTAGAGCGGAAACTCCCGTGAGACCCTTGGGAAGTCAATTATTAGATACCTTTAGAACGTAGGGAATGCAAGAAGTGGGGGGAAAGGTATCAAGACTGGTCTCGATTATCTTATCAATCAGAAACTTATTCTATTGTCATATTAAAGTCTAGGTTAATAATTATTCTATTGTCATATTAAGGTCTAGGTTAATAGTAAAGTCAGGTTAGTCGTAAAGCCTAGCTTAATAAGTCTAGGTTAATATTACATAATTATGCTTTGAAATTTACTATATTATGTACTTTTATCAAGGGTACTTTCATACTTCATAAGGGTTTTCGCTCTTTACTCGTCATCCAGCAAACATCACATCATACTAGATCGTCAAGTTCTTGGCGGCCTCTTCTGCCTCTCTCAAGTCCTTTCTCTTTTGAACATCCCAATTATACAATCTGGCGGTGTTGACTTCCATGGTGGTGATATTTTCCCTCAAATAATCCACATCTTCTTGGGTGATCTTCAATTGACTCTTGGCGGACGCTAATTTGTCCTCCAATAACGCAAGTGCCTCCTCGATTGGATATTCCAACATCACATCGGCTCCCAACCAGAGGAACACATTTTCTGTGGTCTCTTCGATCTCGGCTTTGGTGTATAAAGTATCGTTTAATTCATAATTGGCCTCAATTGGCTCGGCCTTCTCCGACTGCAAGTATCTGATCATGCTCAAGTTCTTCTCGATATCGGGTATCTTCACGCGCAAAGAGGCCTGGGTATTTATTTTGGCTTGTTCCATGTATTTGTATTGTTGGAGACGTTCTTGGAACGATTGCATTATAGGCTGGAAATCATCCGGTTTGGAGATGAAGTCCTCCACCTTCTCTATGAAGGGGGCTTCTGGAATCCCACGAGGGTTGGTTTTTGTTATTCTGAAGTGTTAATTGCGGTTTAGGGATATGAAATGAGATGTTTGTACTCACTTTAATTTATCCATTTGTCCAATTGTGATCCAATTACACGTCAAATCAGCTTATCTTGACCATTATACATGATGTGAATCAATAACACCATTACACCCGTGAAGTGTGTATACCAGTATGTGCGGTACACGAACAAGGGCAGAGGATTAATCATCACGTGAAACAATATTAGACCATTAGGGCATTCTTAGTTCTCGCACCTCATTCACATCCCTTACCCGGCCGTTACGAATTTTTCACTCCCACTGCTCTGCTGCGATTCAAAAAATTAAACTAAGAATTTTCTTTAAACAGTTCCAATCATCATCATCATAGAACAAAGACAAAATGGGTAGAGATCATTTCACCAAACAACACGCTAGATCCGGTCACCGTGAAGCTCCAAAATCTGACAACGTCTACTTGAAGTTGTTAGTTAAGTTGTACTCCTTCTTAGCTCGTGAGTAATCTTTTTTGATAGACTATTGATGAGTTCTTGGAGAGATTTCAATCTCTTAGAGACATTCTAGAACCTCTTGAGGTTGGCGGGTCCGAACGTGTTCTTCGTGAACATCTAGTAAGACTGACCCTGATTCTGCGAGTACTATCAGTGCGTCTTTGAGCAGAACATCATACTAATGTATTAGGTCGTACCGATGCCCCATTCAACAAGGTCATCTTGAGATCTTTATTCTTATCCAAGATCAACAGACCACCAGTGTCTGTCTCCAGAATTGGTAGAGCTTTAGGCCAAAAGGGATCTGCTGAAAAGACCATTGTTGTCGTTGGTACCGTTACCGATGACTCCAGAATCTTATCCTTCCCAAAGGCTACTGTTGCTGCTTTGAGATTCACCGCTGGTGCCAAGGCTACCATCTTAAAGAACGGTGGTGAAGCCATCACTTTAGATCAATTGGCCTTAAGAGCTCCAAAGGGTGAAAACACCTTGCTCGTCAGAGGTCCAAGAAACTCCAGAGAAGCTGTTAGACACTTCGGTTTCGGTCCTCACAAGAACAAGGCCCCAAGAATCATGTCCAAGGGTAGAAAGTTCGAAAGAGCCAGAGGTAAGAGAAACTCTAGAGGTTTCAAGGTCTAAATCAGATGAACTATTATTGTGTATAATATTTTGTTTTATTTTAATCCGTTCGGCTTTGGCTGGGTGGAATTTTTAATACAAGAGATTGTATTTTTTTAGGGGTTTTAAAGACATGTAGGTTGTAGGTAGGAAGATGCGGTGGTTATGTATTCGGAGCTTGAGAGACGTCGTGTTCAACCATTAATGGAATGTATATATTTAATTATCAATTGTATGATCTGGCTCTATTAAAACCTGATACTCTAGGATATGCACCATATGACCCATCTATGGAACGTCGTGCGCAGCACATTCATTGGGTCGTCCCCCCACCATCACATCAATGAGACATTCTCCAGGGTGTGTGACTGCTTTTCGCGAGTAACTCTCAGAACACTTTCTGGTTTTCGCCAATCCCCCAAGGCTCGCTTAACTATGGGGGCCTCCGTTAACTATGGCGAGCGTCTGGCTCACTGTGGGAAAATTGAAAATTTAGATATATTGAAAAGTTCTTTATACACAGCTTCTTGTTGATAGCCCTTAATAAGAACATATAGACAAAATGCCAGGTGTTTCCGTCAGGTAAGTGGATTTATAATAGAGGGATTAATGAAGTAGACCGATATCGTTGTATAGTGTTTGTTGGAGGTTCAAGGAGCCAGTATAATGAAGATGGAAAATGAAAATGAGAGTGAAAGTGAGAAATAATATAACAAGCGACTGCAATAAGACAGACGAGATCATTCGTCCATTCCGTTCCATCCATCGGCTCGGGTGCAACCAGCTCTCTCCTGTTGTCGGCTCTTCCTCATCCCTAAACCCACCCGACTCCAATACTAACTTCAACAGAGACGTTCCAGCTCAAGATTTCATTAACGCTTACGCCCAATTCTTGCAAAGACAAGGTAAGTTGGAAGTTCCAGGTTACGTTGATTTAGTCAAGACCTCCTCCGGTAACGAATTACCACCACAAGAAGCCGAAACTTGGTTCTACAAGAGAGCTGCTTCTGTTGCCAGACACATCTACTTGAGAAAGCAAGTCGGTGTTGGTAAATTAAACAAATTATACGGTGGTGCCAAGAACAGAGGTTTCAGACCATCCAAGCACGCTGATGCCTCCGGTTCAGTTAACAGAAGAGTTTTACAATCCTTAGAAAAGATCGGTGTCTTAGAAATCTCCCAAAAAGGTGGTAGAAAGATCTCTGAAAACGGTCAAAGAGATTTAGATCGTATTGCTGCCCAAACTTTGGAAGATGACGAATAAGTGCAGCCAAAAACAGTTTAAGGTAATATAACTTCGTTGTAACATGTTTGTGGTTTCTATGTAAATTTTTATAGGTGACAAAAAACGCATAATGTATTTGGGTGTAGTGATTTGGGCTATTTAGGGGCTATTCGGTATATAGCTGGGAATTGCGTGTGTTTACCGCGGTTTATTTAACCGAGTTATTAACCCGAAGGTTGCAAGTTGCAAAAAATAAAAAGAGTCGAATCTCATTCTTTTCATGTTCTAGTTCGTGATAAAGTAGAGAGAAAGGGCTGAATTACAAAAACGGCGATTTTCGCTATCTTCTCGCGCGTCTCTACACCCCATAAATGCAATTCTATTCTATTTCTATGCAAACTCCTCAATTAAACCCACCGAAATATCTCTCTCTGAAACTCTTCTTGTTGTCAACCAATCCATTACTGGTGACACCTTGGTACGTCTCGTCTCTCTTGACGTAAACCAACAAGATTCTCGACCATTTGTTGAAGTCTTGTTTGAGATTGTACAACAATTCAAGTCTTTCGTTCTGAGGAATCTTATTCTCCTCGTAATCATCATTTGCAGTTGGCATCCAGAACGCCAATCTCCCACCAACAGGCAAACGTTCTGCTGAAAATCTCAACAAATCGTCCAACAACGCAGCCAATGAGTACGGCTTCTTTGGTTGGATGTAATCTCTTCTCAAATGGGCCACTTCACCGTCTATTATCACGCTTTCTCTTCCGGCGGATTTGATTTCGTTCTTGGCCCCACAAACCTTCAAGCCCTCACGAACTCCATAGGGTGGATCACACACTATGGAGTCGATCACAAGGTCTTTTCTGAACGCGTTATGTGTGAAGTCCATCTGAAAAGCATCGATGTAGCACAACGAGGTGTCGTATTGTTTGAAATTCGATTTGATGGTGTTTTGGCCCTTTCCCTGCAAAATCCTCATATCGATGTCCGAGCCGATGGTGATGGCGCCAAAATTAGCAGCGGCCACCAAAAAAGACCCCGTTCCCGTAAATGGGTCATACATGAATTTGCCCGGCTCAACCTGTCCGATATTGCAACTGATCAACGACAATTCGGCGTCAAAAGACGTGGTACCGATGTATTTTCTTCTTCTCAAGTCGTATTTGTCCAAAATCCCCTTCGTTCTCAAGCTGAGCTGGATTTCTCGGCCAAACCACATTCTTTCGGGCGTTGTAGCGGCCTCCATTCCCTCAACTTGGTATTCTTCCAACACCGTGAAAATCACATCCGGGTTCTTCAATCTGATTGGGCCATCGAACCCCAAATAGTCAAAGGTCTCGATGATGGCAACTTGCTCGGGTTTCTCTCGTTTTCCCTTGTAACCAATGATATCGAATTTGAAGCTATTATCCTTATAAAGGGCGAATTTGTCATTGGATCTGTGTTTGATGTCCTGGTGCATTTCCGCCAAAGTGCGACCTTGGCCCCATAATTCGTAGATTCCCCGCGATAAAAGCGATCTCTCCACTAATTGTCTTGCTTGGGTGTCGTTTTCCAATTTCACGATCACAAATGGATTGGCTTCGTCATGATGGCTGAGATCCACCGAAAATCCGTTCAAATCGGCCAAAGACTCGAGCTCCGCCTTTCTAAAATTGGGGAATTGTTGCGCCAAATAAATCAAATATTCCTTCATGATTCTCTCCTCGGATAGTCACGCGCAATCTCCTCCTTCAGCCCATCTCATCGCATTAATACTTCATCTCTCGTAAAGTGAAAAATAATTTGATCGGTCGGGTAACCTTCGTGGCCCCCCACCGTCGAGTCGAAAATAAATTGACCATCCACCATCACCAACCTCATCAACCACCATTAACTGTGTTAAAGATATATTATTGTTAACGGGCCAGATTGATCCTTTGAATTGCCCTATATATACTAAATAAGATTATATATTCAATATACAGATTCTGATTGTTCTATTGTGAGCTTATCCTATAGCAATATTATCCCAGAAATACGCGAGAAACACGAAATGTCCAACATTGACGACGACGAGGCCCTTTTTGAGGATATCTAGTGGGTATTTTTTTTTCCGGTATTTTTCTGTATTTTTAACTAACCTTCCAGTGGAGACGACCCTGTTGAGGAAGAGGTGAAGGAGGAGAAGAAAGAGGAGACGAAGGAAGAGACCGAAATCGTCGAGAATAGCGAGATTGCTGCTTCGGACGAGCCCGCCGATGCTGCCCCAACGACTGCTACCACGGCCACTTCCGTCGTGGGAACCACTCTTGCTGCTAAAAACGAGTATTACAACAGAGATCAGGGCAAGATGTTCATCGGTGGGCTCAATTGGGACACCACGGAAGAAGGATTGATCGAGTATTTCGGCAAATTCGGCGAGATCGTCGATTACACCATCATGAAGGACGGTACCACGGGGAAATCGAGAGGATTCGGGTTCTTGACGTTTGCCGAGTCCAAATCCGTAGATGAGGTGTTGAAAACCGATCATGTTTTGGACGGGAAGTTAATTGACCCAAAGAGGGCCATTCCCCGTGAAGAACAGGACAAAACCGGCAAAGTGTTTGTTGGGGGAATTGCGCCGGATGTGACCGAAAAGGACTTCAACGAGTTCTTTTCCACCTTCGGAACTGTCATTGACGCCCAATTGATGATAGACAAGGATACCGGAAGATCGAGAGGGTTTGGGTTCGTCACTTACGATTCGCCCGAGGCTGTGGACAAGGTGACCGTTTCCAAGTACTTAACCTTGAAGGGTAAGGCCATGGAGGTTAAAAGGGCGGCTCCCAGAAATGGCCCCCAACCCTATGGTTACAACAACAGAAACAGTTACAACCAACAACAGCAATATGGCGGTTATCAACAGAATTACAACCAACAGCAACAGCAACAACAACAGATGTCTCCTGAGATGATGCAACAATATTGGCAACAGATGCAACAATGGTATTCCATGCAACAAATGGGTGGTTCTGGTCCTGGCATGATGCAAGGTGGTCAAGGTCAATATGGAAGTTATGACAACGATGATCAATCTGCTCCTCCTCCACCTCCAAATCCTCAACAACAACAACCACAAGATCCAACCGAGACTGATACTCAAGAATCTCAAGAACCACAGGATTCACAACAGAATTACCAACAGAATTACCAACAGAATTACCAACAGAATTACCAACAACAAAACTACCAAAACAATTATCAACAACAAAACTACAACAATTACCAACACAACAACAATTATCAACGTAGAAGACAGGAGGACAGAAGACCTTCTCCTCCGCCAAATGCTCCAAAAGGACCAAAGAATCCGGGTCCTCCAAGAAGCTTCAGAGGTAGAGGCGGCTATAATAGATCTGGTGGTTATCATCCATACAGCGGTAGGAAATAAATTGTTTCAATGCTATGTTATGTTATTTAAGAAGTGCGCATTGTAGATATATTACGAAAAAAACGAATGCTATAAATTACATTGAAATAAATGCGATTATCCCATCATCTTCTCTTGGATGGACGAGCGTTCTTGGCTCTCTTCTTCTCTTTCTCGTTTCTGGCCTTTCTGATTTGTTCAGTGGATCTAATCTCTTGATGTTGACCAGGTCTGTTGAAACCCTTGACCTTGACACCCGCCTCCATGGCCTTCTCGACCTTCTTCTTCTGAGTCTTGTAATCATCTCTAAACTTATCTGGGATCTTAGGAGCAGAGACCTTCTTGTGGGTGAATCTTCTGTTATCGGTCTTTTGAGGTGCTTCTTGGGCACCAACCTTCATCGAAGAGATATTCTTCGATTGTCTCCAGGCATCGAATCTACCAGCCTTGTAAGTGGCTGGAAGCTTTTGGCCACTTTCACCGATGATGAATTTCTTGTCGGTGGACATGGAGTTGATGTATTTACCCTTCTTTCTGTCCCATTTCATGACTTGGGTTTGTCTGTGGTTTTGCACCTTATCATCGCTGTCCAAATCAAAGGTGGCTCTAGAAGCATCGTTGGCAAACGATCTGTAACTACTACCATCTTGCGACAAGGCCAACTGTTGGTCTTGGATGACAGAAGCGGGGGCGTAATGCGAAAGGAAAAAGTTAGGATCCTTAAAGGACTTTCTGGCCTTCTTCTTGTTATTGTTCAACACTTCGTCACCATCTTCGAATGCCTCTTTCAATTCGCTCTCGTCAATCACGGTGTCGTATCCGATTTCAGAGGTGTCACCATTCAAGATCTCATGTTCTAGACCATGAGTCAACCCGGCCATTCTTTCCTTTTCAAGCAATTCCTTTCTTTCCTTGGCTCTTCTTTGGATTGGGGCCAATTGTCTTCTTCTCATGTGCATGAATTCGGCCAAACCTTCGTCCTTCTTACTGAATTCGAAGACGGTTTCCTTGTTCATACGATTGGTCAACTTTTCCAAGAACAAGTTCTTTTCCAACTCAAGATTTTTACCGAATAACAAATGTTGTTCGTCCCATCCACTGGAAGCGATCTCCTTGGATCTCTTCATGGATTCTACTGAGGCTGCTTGTCTGGTACGATGATACAACTTCTCGGCCTTGACTGCCACATCTCTAACGACTCCCAAATCGTAATGGTTCTTCATGAGATTACCGAACAATTCTTGACATCCCTCCAAATCCAATCTTGGAGCACTACCAAGAATCAATCTGTCGATGTAAGAGATCTTTGGAGGAACAAACACAGCTCCGTCAGCTAGTTTTTGTTGCATCAATTGGCATTTCTGTTCATACATGTTAGTTAACAAGATCTTCTTACCCAAGAAAATCTCCAAATCAAGCAAATATGGCAATTCCAATTCATTGACAATGGAATAGGCCCAACCCTTGTTACCGGCTCTTGCGGTTCTACCAACTCTATGGATGAAGATCTTGGATGAACCTGGTAACGAATAATTGATCACATTGGCCAACACAGGGATATCGATACCTCTGGCAGCCACATCGGTGACGACTAATAAGGTGGTGAGACCGATTCTGAAGTTGTATAATTGTTGTTTTCTGGCATGTTGATCCAAGGAACCATAGATGTACGAAACTGCGAATCCGGCATCCTTCAAGAGAGTGGTGATATATTCGACATGATGTTTGGTTGGAACGAAAACAATAGTGGAATGTGGAGATGGCAATTGGTTGGCCGGAGGCAATCTTTGTCTCTTTCTCTTGTTTTTCTTCTTATCCTTCTGGTCGTCCTCGGCGTCAGATTCGTCTGAATCGGCAGCATCGTTGGCATCGTTGAGTTTCTTCAATTCCGCGGCCGTAGCAATGGGCAATTTGATCACCTCTTGCAAGAGATACAAGAGATTGGCGTCTCTCTCGTCCTTCTTGGCGGCAATGAAGGCCATTTCCAATTGGTCCGAGATCTTTGTCTCGGCATCCAATCTGACCAAAACAGGGTTGGTCAACCCAGCCTTTGCAAAGTCGATTAACGATCTGGGCAAGGTAGCGGAAAACAACAACGATTGTCTTGAAGGAGGCAAAGCGGCGAGCAATTCGTTCAATTGCTCGGAGAACCCCATCTCGAACAATCTATCGGCTTCGTCGAAAACAATGTATTCGATGGTCTTCAAGTCCAAGTTCATCTCCACCTTCAAATGCAAGAAACGTCCGGGGGTGGCTATTATTATATCTGGATTGCTCATCATGGCGCTGAATTGGTCCTCCAAGGAATCACCACCAATCAAGAGAATGGATCTCAAATCGGTCCCCTTACTGAATTCTCTCACTTGTTTGTGGGTTTGCAAGGCCAATTCTCTCGAAGGCGACAAAATGATGGCTCTTGCACCCACCTTGGCACTATGGCCCTTCAATTTCTCAACAACAGGCAATGTGAAAGCAGCAGTCTTTCCTGAACCGGTTCTGGCCATACCCACCACATCTCTATTAGCCAAGATCAAGGGAATGGTTTTTCTCTGGATCGGAGTCGGCTGTTTGTAGCCCTTTTTGCTGATATTACTCAAAATGAACTTGGAGAACCCGAAACTGGCAAAGGAACCGTTTTTGGCTTTTTTGGCTTGTGGGTTGTTGACCGCGAAATACGAGGCCATATCGAGGTCCTTAGCTTCGTCGTCATCCTCGCCGTCACTAAGCTCCAAAGAGGGAAACGTCTTCTTTTGCACAACTTGGGGCTTGGCCACCTTTCTCTTTTTTTTGCTCGAACCTTCGTCCTCTTCATCTGAACTTATGATCTCATCTTGCACCTCACCATCGGAAGCTTCGCCGTCAGACTCGGAAAAATCGCTTCCACTTAAATCTAACGCGATATCTCCAGCAATATCGTATTCCTCTTCGTCGGACATTGTTTCTTTATGTGTGAAATTGGGTTTTTCGCTATTTTTCACGATTATAGTTTTTATTCGCAGCTGCATTTCTCTTCATTTAGGCTCATCGCAATGAAAAAAAATTCTGTGCGGTTACCGAGTAGTGTGGTGCACAAGATGAGGTGCAAGTGGAGCTGGAAGGTAGATGGGGGATGAGATGAGCGGTGATTATATTGAAGATGGGTAATATTTCTTGTTTTGAAGAGGATTTCATTGGGGGAAATGGGGGGAATGGGGAAAAATTGGGGATTTTTGGTGAATTTTGGGTGAATTGGCTGTGTTTGAGGAGCTTGATGGAGAGATCAGAGAGTATTATTATTTATTTGAGATTATTTAATGGATATTATTTAATGGATATGACTTATAATAATTATATAAATTATATAAATTTTAATTCGTGTAAATCTTTTGTGATGAATTCTGCAGTTTATTCGTTTCTCATAGAAATAAAAACCCAATATTTTGTTGAAAAAATTCACCATTGAATTCTATATTGGATTATATAATTGCCCATTTAATTGAATATTACAAAGATTGAAGAATCATTCATCACCTCAACCCTCATTACATCGCCATCGTTATTCTCCCCACCATCTCTCCACCGTTCCCAAAAAGAAAAACCAAGTAAACAACTTCTCGAGTTCTCAAATAAATCACAAAATAATCAATTTAAACCAATAACCAACATCCTGCTAAATTAATTCAACACCGCCATATCTCGGGACGTCCATCAACCGCATCTTCTGACATGCAGCACTTATATCGGTGCCCAAATTGTTCTTTCCAATAATGTCAATTAATTCCATGGCTGGTTTGAAAAGAAGTGCCGCATCCTTGGATGCTGCCAGAAGTTGGGCTAAACGATTCCAATCGGCGACAAATCCTCCGGAGGAAATAATCGTGATTTCGGACGAAGAAAGTACCCCCGAAGCTCCCAAGACCAGTTCTCCTCTACGTTTACTCTACAATGGTAGTTACAATGACACATGTAATAAAGATTGTGTGGAATTGGAGGATCTTGTAAAACTGAGATATTTGAAAAAAACCTACCAATTCAATTTCGCGGTTCAGTTGGACTTCTTTCTACCCCATGTCTATCCCACCACCGAAGTTTATTTTATAACGGGACACCAATTGGATTTCAGTCCGATTCCCTCAAATCAATATAAATTGCGCAATTTTGTAGCCAAGCTCGAAAATCGCTATGGTAGTCATCATACGAAGATGATGATAAACTTCTATACCGAGAACGAGACAGAAACACTAGAGATTGTGGTTTTGACGGCAAATTTGACTCTTCTAGATTTCAATGGACTTACTCAGATGGTGTGGAAATCAGAAAGATTGTCCCTACTCGCTGGCCAGAAAGAGAATGTCAAATCAAAAGGATATGGGTTTAAGAGAGATTTGGCGGATTATTTGAGAAAATACGAAATTGAAGGAATAAATGACATGATCAAGGAGATGGTGAAATACGACTTTTCAACTATCGAAGCTGAATTTGTATCGTCGACTCCAGGCGAATACTCCATAAGAAATACAGAGCGCAATTATGGATATGGGAAGCTAAGAAATGTTCTCCAGGAGAACGGATTATATCCCAGGAAGGAGTCGAACACTAAGGTTCTTTCCTTGGTCTCATCGATTGCTTCTCCTTTTGAATATGACAAGAACACAGGGAGGGTCAGCACTCTATTCACGCATCTTCTATGTCCGTTGATGATGGGCCACGATTTTCCAATAGGAGGAGGAATTGCATCCACAAGTAATTTGGAGAAGAAGCTAAATTACGAGCCAATTCTCATCTTTCCCACTGTTAAAGATGTGGCCGAATCTACTTTTGGATATATGTCGGGACTGGCGGTTCATTACAGAACGGGGCCATCACCGGGGTTGAAGAAACAACATGAGATGTTAAAGCCTCTATTTCATCGCTGGAAGAGTGTGGACGCTAAGAGAAACGACACAGTTGCCCATTGCAAGTTGTATACCGTTTCGCAGGATGAGTGGAAGACGGTGGATTGGGTGTTAATGACGAGTTCAAATTTGTCCAAACAGGCATGGGGATATCCAAGCAAGAAGAATGGTGACACGTTCAAGATTGATAGCTACGAGGCTGGGGTTTTGGTGCATTCTGGGTGTTTTGGAGGGAAGAAGTTAGTTCCTAGTTTTGGGAGGGATAGTTCTGATGGAGGGGACGTTTCAATTAGGTTTCCGTTTGATTTACCGCCGGAGAGATATAAGGGAGGAGATCAGGTGTGGAATCCGGGGTTCAAGTATTCGATGAGGGATCGGAATGGGAATGTGTATGAGGGGTGAAGGTGGGTGTGGTGGTGGATGGTTGTGTTACTGTTACTTTGCTGTTGTTACTGAGTGATGTGAGTGATGTTGTTACTGAGTGATGTGGGTGATGTTATTGTGAGGTATGTGAGTAATATGTTACTGAGATGCTGTGTGATATCATAAATGTACCAATAACCGCTAATATATAAAATATATAAATAAATCTTTTCGCAAAAATCAATCCAAACAAATATCAATTCTCACACAGAAATCCACACTTTCTATTAAATAACACATCTATTCTAAAACAACAATTGTTTAAACATCATTGAAAGATATCCCATAATGTCTAATAATGACGTCCCGGAAAATTATAACTTCCCCATAAAGCAATATCCGACAATAATGCCCCATTCACCAGCCCCGGAAGTCTGCGTTCCCCAACACCCACACATCAACCGCTATCGAAAACCTCATCCAATATATCACTACCGATTAGTAAAGAACACAACTCCGGGTTCCGAATTCATATACAAAGAAAGATAAAATGTCCGCTCCCGCCTCCGGATTCAAGAAGTTCACCGATTTCTTATTTTCAAAGGAATCCATCAAGTAAGTGTCGTCTCTCTGGTGTTCGGAGTGCACTCCGAACTCGATCCGAATCGTCCATCAACTCCTACTAACACACTCAGATGTAAGTGAATCATCGTCATTTCTCATCTGTCTCCTATTAACCCTCTAGATGTCTGTACCACCCATTTCTGGGGCCCGGTTTCCAATTTCGGTATTCCCGTTGCAGCCATATTAGATTTGAAGAAAGATCCTGATTTAATCTCTGGCCCCATGACCGGCTCGTTAATCGTGTATTCATTGGTCTTCATGAGATATTCCGTGGCCGTCACTCCTCCAAACCCGTTGTTATTCGGTTGTCATCTTGTTAACGAATGTGCCCAATTGACCCAAGGGTTCAGATGGGCCAAACATCATTATTCCGACGACAAGGTGGAAGCTCCAAAATCGGCTTAAATAGACTTCAATTGCTTTGGTTAGAGAGGAGGTTGACACGATAAAATCTCGTTCTTGTGATCTTTACATTATTTATTGATTTAATGTTACAATATTATGGTTTATGTCATTATTGTAGTATCGAAAGACCTTGGCATCTGTAGTTTAATCGAATGATACTCTTATCATGTATGAAGTTTAATCGAATGATCCTTTTATCATGTATGAAGTTTAATCGAATATTCCTTTGGTTTCTATGAAGTTTAATCGAATAATCCTTTGGTTTCTATGAAGTTTAATCGAATATTCCTTTGGTTTCTATGAAGTTTAATCGAATCCTCCTACCATCTATGACCTTTAATCGAATGATCCTCTTATCATCTATCTAGTTTAATCGAATAAACCCTTTGGTTTCTGGACATTCTGGGTGGGTCCGAATTCTTCGTCTTCATTGTTGAATCGTGCCAATTTACTCTTATCTCCAATATTGACAATTCCCAAATCATCCAATCGCGCCAATTTACTCCTATCTCCAATATTGACAATCCCCAAATCCTCTCCAATTCGAGTTCTCTTGAATGAAGGTGGTTGCACCACATTATTCCAAATCACACTCTCTTGGATCGGAAACGAATCGGATCCCAATCCACGATCATTGGTGGCTTTATTGGCCAAAACGGAATTCAACCCGATTTTGGTTCGATTGGCTGTTGATTCGCGTGATTGCGAAACTTCAGGAACAAATAATGACTCAATTACACTCTTCTGTACCACAACACTTGAACTTTCACCCCGTAGCTTCGGGATCTCCACATGTGATATGGTGTGGGTTACAGGCAAGACATCATCTCTGGCATATCCTTCGGTTATTTGCACAAATTGAATAATTGTCTCATCAACCATGGTGCGCTCGAAAAGAATCGGTTCGCCCGGTTTCGTAAAATAAACCTCGAAGTCCTCATCATCTGTGGATTTACAATACGAGATCAAATTCATAAACGTCTTGAAATCCTTCAATCTGAAATTAACCCGGAGTTTCTCATTATCCCCCACCACGAGACTTTTACTTAGCAATTCCTCCAATTCGATCGTGATACTCAAAGACATGGGCTGTTTCAAATACTCTTTCTCCTTCATGATCTGTCTGGTGAAGCCCGTGAACGAGATCTTGGGGGTTCTCACCTCGATACTGAAATCCTCCGTATTGGCCGGAATCATGTCCAAGAAATTTTTGAGCAATAAGCGTTCAATCTTGAGATAATTCAAGTTATCACCGTCCTCCGTCTCTTCGTTCGTGGTCTGGGTGAAATTGTTTTCCGCCTGTCTTTTATCTATTCTGGATGACAATTGCTCTTTGTAGATCGCAGCCAACGTCAAAGTGTTCCGCAAACACGGCTGATAATACGTCGATAATTTCTTCAAGATGAGATTTTTCGTCTTGATTTCTACTAGAAACTTATATTGGTGTTTTACAGGACATTCCTTGTGACAATTGATCTTTAGCATCAAATAATCTAGATCGTCCTCGATCTTCTTAAATAGCAACGAAAGACTCTTCGAATTGATGATAAACGAGTACGACCGCGACTCTCCATCCTCATATCCCTCCGCCATAATCCCATCAAAGTTCATCTGGAAACTCCTGAAGAATTGCCGGCTGAAATTGATCTCTCCATGAGACGTTTTAGCATTATTGACCGACGATAACGATAGATTTTCCGAGCTGATGACGAACTTTATTTGCTCGGAAATAGCCGAAAGCGATAATATTGCCCGTGACCAGAATTGTTTATGTTCTTGCGAGTCTATAATTGCTAGAAACGACATATTCCACTCATATAATGGGTGTTAGTCGCAATTTCTCGATAAAAAAGCCAAACCGACGGCAAGAAAAAGATAAATGGGTTAAAATGTGATGTTTCCACTCAATTAAAAGCTTAATATACTATCGACTGTGCATTTCCTGGTTTATTAGAGGTATAATTGAGTTGAAGAAGGTAGTTTCTATGTTGTGCAACAGTTGGAGTATACACGACCTGTTCCGAATGACGGTCAAATGGGGTATTTATATTTATTTATATTTATTTATTATATTTAATATCTTCAATACATTCATTTTCATTTTATTCACGTTCTGTATGTTCTTTAATTATTCTCATTATATTGATCTTCAAAATATCCAGTTTTCATTATACTCCTCTTCAAAATCATCTTCTGTATCTATATTCATCTTCAATACATTCTCTCCACTCAATACATTCTCTCCCCTACATTCTCTCCCCTACATTCTCTCCCCTACATTCTCTCCCCTACATTCTCTCCCCTACATTCTCTCCACTTAATACCTCCTACAAACCTACACACCCTCATATGAGTTCTATAATTAACAACCAACAAAAATATGCACAGCTAATTCCTCCAAATTAATCCTCAATCACAGCTTTCTTCTTCTTGATCTTCTTGTTCTTCTTCACTTCAATCACATCGCCCTCCAGCTTCTTTTTGCTCTTCTTAACATCTTTAGTCTCGGTTGAATCTGTCTCGGCAACAGTCTGTGTGGCTGCAAGCGAACCGATCAAAGATAAAGGCTCTTCAGAAGCTATATCATTCGTACCGGCAGCTTTCTTCGTAGAGCTTTTCTTCTTCTTTTTCTTTTCACTTCCTTCCTCTCCACTTTTACTCTTCTTCTTTTTGGGCTTTCTTTCTTCTTCTTGTAACACGGTTTGTGCCAATCTTGCTCTGATTTGATCCAAATCAATCTCGTACTCGTAATCCTTATCTGTCTCGGTCAACGTTGAATCGTTGAAATTGAAATTATCCAAATTGGAAGAATCGATTTTTAGGATGTTTTTCTGTTTATTAGTTGCGATAGGTGTCTTAATAGGAACAACTTCTTCACCTTCTAAAGTTTCTTCTGATAAAATCACCACCCTCTCTCTTTTTGGCTTGGACGACGAAGCTTTCGTGGACGACTTCTTTGATTTCTTTGAAGACACAGCTGGTGTTGGCTCAATCTCCGAATTCAACTTGCTGAATACACTTTCGGAATCTGCAGAATTCAAGGTTGTGTGAGATCTGATAGAAGGCTTGTCATCATTAAGATAGAATGGATCGTCTCTCAATCTTTCCAATCTAAGCTTCTTTTTCTCATCGTTAACTTCATCAACTGCTAGCAGTTCCGGTTGGTATTCCGAGCTTTGGAATTCATACAACTCTTCAATTGAAGTATCTGATTCATCGGAGGAAAAGTCTTCAACCACCAATGGCTCATTGATATCCTCATTGAGATTCAAATCATCTGGAACCATAATCTTTCTCTGAGAATTGATCGCAATTGGATTAAGATCGTACGAATCAAAGAAAGATGGCAAGACAACAGAGAGTAATACAGGAAGGTGTTTAACCTTGATCGGCGTCTCCTCTGTTGGTACGACCGTCTCAATAAGAGGATCAGTGATGTCAGCGATATGTTCATTTGGCTCTTCGGCATTACCTTCTTCTGAGAACGGATTCTTGGACAATTCTGGATCAGAATAAACTTCATCTTCCTCGCTTTCGAAATTATCGTATTCATCACGCGAATTATTCACGTCTATCAAATTTTCATCGTCACTTTCTTCACTTTCCTCGCTTTCTTCTTCATCATCATCGTCTTCCTCTTCCTCTTCAATAACCTTCTCCAGCTCCTCAAATAACCGTTGACACTCGCCTAAATCAAGTCCCAACGCATCCACACATATCTTCAAGAATTCCAACCAACTAACGGCTCTCTCTTGAACTTCAAAATTCATGTTATTTTCAAATTTGGTCAAGAATTTTACGAGTTTATAAACAATTAAGCCAATTGTCTTCACCTCTTCAGGAGACAAATCCCTACCGGAATAGCTGTAATCGCTGAAATTTATAACTCCATTGAGTAGCTTCACCATTGATTGGATCAATACCGTCAAAACATCTCCATTCAACGTAATGACCTTCTTTCCCAAATCCGACTTGATATCCACAATCTTGTCAAAGAAAGCTTCTCTGGCCGCGGCCGAAATGTCCTCCTTGTTGAATTCTCCGATAACCCAATACAAGTCTTTGACCAACCCATCGCAATTATCATAAATCTGTGGATTATTGAGGAGTTTCAACGATTCCTCGAGAATCACATCTCTCATGGACGGGATTCTCACCGCAATGTTCTTGAATTCGTTACCAATATCCTTGGCTATGTTTTGAGAAACAGTAGAATCTATGGAATTCGAAAGACATGTCAAATTGAGCAAATCGTTAAGAACGGCTATATACCACTTGAAATTGGGGATGATGGAATAATTGGATTGTTTCGAGATGGAAACAATCTTGGAGCAAATAGTCGATTTATAGGCATCTGTGATAATCTCGTCATCCTCCGAAGGAATTAATTGTAATAACAAGATCTTTATTATGTCTGCGATATTGGTCTCGGTGATGATCAACTCCACAATACTGAGAACCTGCGATTTGATGATGATGTCGTCATCATTCAAACAATTGATGATGATCTCGTTGATTTTCGAATTTGTCGAGATAATCGAGGGGAACACCTTGATGATCTTGATTAACGCCAATAAACCCACGAATTTCAAATTCGCGTCGTTTTTATTGAAGAATTCCATCAATTCATTGATACATAATTGGGCGATACGTTGGTCTTTATGATCGTTGGATAACAACATCTCCCCGTTAATGATGCAATTGACACATTCATAGATCAACGAAGAAGCCTTTGTTTTCGTCATCAAGTCCAATATCGACGGTAAGATCTTGTTTTTCAATCTGGGCTCCACCTTGGATAACGTCTGGAAAAGCTTCAACAACCGGATCAAGAGCCAATTGTTATTGGACGATTCCATGATCAGAAAGAATTGCGGAAGATTGTTGACAAAGAGATTAGGACTCTTTTTCGACAATTCTACAATCACAGAGATGGTGGAACTCAACACGGAGCCATCTTCATCGTTCAATTTGTCGACAATACGCGGGAAATTCGTCTTCAACGAGTCCGGATAGGTGAGAAAGATCTTATACATGGTCAACACGGCCTTCTTCCGTATATAAGGCTTGATATGGTTCAATTTCTTCAAAACGTCGTCATTGATGTCTCTGGCGAGATTCGAGGTCACAATGGTACCGATGCCACTGAGAGCCAAACCGATGTCCAAATGATTGTGGGAATTCAAGTCCTTTTTGAATTGATTAGTCACGAGAATCAAAACATCGTTATCGTTTTTGAACGATTGAATACAAGCAAGATATCCGATTCGCTTCTGTTGGAACTTGGGCGACGCCATGATCTCCAAGATCTGGAAATTACACCATGACATGTCGAAGCCATACATCTCCAAATATGCCAACTTCAAAATGGACATGGCCTTGATCTCGAGATCATTTGTCCGTAATTCGTTCTTACATTCGACTATCGATCGATCCAAGAAGGACGACAATTTCTCGGGATTGGCCCCATTGGACCGGATTCCCTTGATTAAATCGTTGAGCGACTTTTCGAAAGAAATGCCAAATGGCTTTAATCTGGCTAGAACTTCGTCCGACATTTCATTTGTGGCTCATTTATCGTTTTGCTGTTAATTGCTGTTAAAGCTGTTTTCTTCATTGATGCATGGAGAACAGTTGACAGAGTCGTGTGAAAACCGAAGTTATAGTGAATGCAAGGAATAAAAGGGAAGAAGGATAAAAGGGGTAATTATGATTATGGGACATTATCTAGTCTTTTTATGGGTTATTGGAGGGGTATTAGTATGGTTGGTATTAACCGGAAATGATGATGAAATGATCGGATATGACCAGACCGGAAGTCGGGAGAAGATCACGACTTCCTAATATAGTAATATATTTACAAGATTGATATCTGATGTCGAATCATAATTATTATTAATTAAAATTTCAAGAAGGAACTAGAGATAAAGGAAATGTTTATTATAGTAACTTATAGAATAAAACGTCTTGTATAGTTTCTTATAGAATGAAATGTCTAGTATAGTTTCTTACAGAATGAAATGTCTAGTATAGTTTCTTACAGAATGAAATGTCTATTATTGTTTCTTATAGAATGAAATGTCTAGTATAGTTACTTATAGAATAAAACGTCTAGTATAGTTTCTTATAGAATGAAATGTCTAGTATAGTCTATTATATTCTTAAGATTAGAAATACCCTGATATGTCAATATAGACTTTATAATCTTTCCCATAACACAGAGGATTCTTCTATTCAGAATCTACAACATTCTTGGCAGAATATGTCTAGATAGTGAAGAATAATGGATATTCAAACAAAATTACCCAAAACATCTAGATTACGAGTTTTCTTGAATCATATACAGATATTCTATATTTAACTACCATCGCCCTCTCTCGATAGCAAAGTCAGCTGTAGATAATATTTTTCACAGAAGAGAAGCTAAGTTTCGGAACTATGGTTACTATCCAATTAAAGTCTTAATTAGGAGATATAGGTGCCATATTTGGAACCCGTAATTATGCACGAGGGCAATTCATAAATTTTGTAGGATTTACATGCACCTTGAGTTTGATCTTCTCAAGGAACCGTCCATCAATCACCCTTTTCAAACAGTCATGATCTACTAAAATGTTTAATATTGTGCCCTCTTCTAGTTCCTTCTCAGAGAATTACACGAAATTGAGTATGTTATATCGATAATATTCAATATTCGGAAGATATTCGCAGAGAATCATCTTATGAGAGACAGAAGTATTCACTCTCCAAGTTACAATAACCTAACATTGCACATTCTAATTGTATTTAATAATTTAATGCGTTTCTAGTTGTGCATTCCTTCTGATTTCGGAAATAGGGGTAAATATCTATGCAACGTATATTCCGTCAGACTAAGGCAATATCAAACTAAAAAATGATTGGGAATTGCGTGACGAAGTTCTAGGCCGATTACAATGGGAAAAGAAGAGAGTTCCAAAAGATCCAAGAAACCAGCCATTCAATGACTCCAAATTCATTGGCTTTACTGCTATGAACCAGAACAGAAGACCTTGTTCGACATGGAAGGGATGTCAAAATTGATAAGATATGCATGTCGCATATGCAATGTATTGATATGCAATGCATATAATATAAACCGTACCTTTGATTTATCTCGCCGAGTTGAGACCTTTTTAACTATAATCAAAGAATATATCATGATATTAGAGAGAAGTGGAGACGCAACCCACGACGTATGTTTCTCATTGTACTTATCTTCGAGCCAGTTTTTCAATTATTTATCACGGCTTAAGAGAAGGATATCCATTAATCCTCGAAATTCATATGCCATTGAATTGAAATCGACGTATGCGAATCATGCATATTTCGTTGATTATTGTCATTTATGTAGTATTGCGAGATGTACTCTGATATGGACCATTGTCTTGTTTCGAAAGCATTTTCCACTGGTTTGACGGAAATGGGAACTCGTGCTCTTGGTTGAAAAGTCTTACCCGGATTTTTCTCTGAATATATATAACCATTCTGTTCAATGCGACCAGCTACTTTATTTTCTTTATATCATTATAATTCGATAAAATGGTTTCTGACATCCACATGTTATATTATTTTGCTTTCTACGGAATGAAGCATCAATTTGTTAAGCTATACACGAAGCTTACGAACGGGCCTATAGATCTGATGGTTTCTACATTAATATATGTCTATGATGAAAGCCATTTGGAAATGTGTGTGGCAAGGGGCTGTTCTGTGAACCTTGATTTCGCTCAGTGGATATTCTTTCAAAATGAAGAACGTCTTGATATAAACCAGGAAAGTGGCAAAATTAAGACAAGCATTGCCAATAGATACATAATGAGCAATTGTCTTAATGAAAAAGATGCAGAAGTAGTTCTTGAAGAATGTACACCATTCTGTATCTGGTATCCCGAATATCCCACGAAAAAAACGTGCGAGAAGCTATTGAAAACCTACGGAGAGAGAATGAAGTATCAAATTGCGATGTTGTGTGTACTCAAGAACTGGACGGACTTGTACTTGAAGTTGAATGTTAAGAGCGAAGTACACTTGTATTCATTATCAAAGTTATTGAATAGGAGTGAAATATTGAAACATCAGAAGAGAGTTGAGCCAGAGAACGACATGCACTACGAGTTACTAAGATTCAACCTGGAGACAGTTTTGAAGGATTCGCCATTCAGTCCTTATATCTATGAAAAATTGAACTTTAAATTCCTCTTCTGTAAAGGTACGGAATATAGTCTCATTCATGTGGGACCTTTAGAGGAACTTGACTTGCTTGATGATGGTTCGAAATTATCACACCAGAGGTTTGAGTTGACCTATCTTCAGAAACTTTTGGAAGAACCGAGTCTGGACAATCAGATTATGATACCAAAATCTGGAAAGAAAATCGACATCGATCGAATTTATAGGGATACACCATACGCCTTGGCAGTGTTTAAATTGGAACCAACGTTATATGGCCGTTATTGTACAGAACGGTTCATCAACGTTGGTTATGTCAATTCAATGATGGTTTCACTTTATCATCCCATGAATTGGGCTTATGAATATTTCAGGAACTCATATGGATATGAGAAGCTATTAGAGGAATTTGGGGACTATAAATACCCTATAGGCCTTAATATCATCAAGGCACACAAGAATGATATCTACTCAAAACACGATTATCTTCCTGATGTGGATCTCTGTTTTACTGCTAGGAAATGTTTGAATGAAGAGGTCTACAAGGACCAGGTTTCCAAAGCCCAAAAAATACAACTATTTTTCCGTCATGTTGACATTACTAATGGTTGTCTCTTTCATCCTCCAAGGTTAATTCCATTCAAGGAGGTGGACTTGACAAGTCCAGTAGAATTTGATTATGATTTTATTTTGGGGATTAACAAAACGGTGCCTTCTTCATTGATCGGTGGTGGCGATTCAAGGACAAGGAAATTGGTCCCTGATATTGATAACTGTTCACAAAATCAAGCTGAAAGTTGTAAGAAATGAATACAAGAAAAAAAGCTTTTCTTTGGTAATAATTTTTAGTTTAATTTATTCAATATATAATAAATAATGATTTATAAAAATAGATAGTATATGTCTCATAACCGAGGACCCGGAAAGAGTGCCGGATTGCAATATTCGGTCCAGCCGATTTCATCACGTTACTCTCCGTGCATCTATCAAACATGGTAGCCAACGAGTATAAACTAGATAAACTAGACAGACTATTAACCCGATTTATGCGATATTGACGATATTATTGTGTCGATAAATCGCGGAATATTCGTATTATCGTATTTTCCGCTTGTTGTCTGAAAAATCCATGTAATAACATGCAATCATCTCATAAAAGACAGCCTTCGATTAACTCCCAAACGTTTTCAATTGACGCAGAATTACCGACAGAAGAACAATTGCAACATACCGAATACAATTCAGACTCCGATTCTTCGTCGTCGCTCATCTCCGCGAATCAGACCCGAGATGAGCATTTCAATGCCGCGGATTATGTCACCACTTCCTTACAGAATAGTATTAATGCCATTGAATTGGACAAAGCCATAGCGATCGAGTCGCAGATCAGTGGGACCTTGAATAGTAAGAATTTAGAGCTCATTGAATTAGAGGGCCGATTAGTCGATAGATTGAACGAATTGAAAGATCTCAGTAAGGGAAGATTAGAACGAATTAAAGAGATCAAAAAACATTTAGCATGGAGTGACAAGAGGCTTGTGCGACTCGCGAAAAAAGTACAAGATTCGAATCCAATTGAATATAATCAGGCCAAAGAGAAGGTTTTGGAGAGAATTGTTGATGAATGAGCTACAAATTATGACCGTTATATACCTATTTATACCCATAAAGAATGAAATGAAATGTAGTTTGAATATAAAATAAACACAACGAAGATGTGCTTATTTTAATCAATATCAACACACAACAACACACACAACACACAACACACAACAACACACACAACAACAACACACACCCTAACATACCATCCACACCTCCAATCCCATAATCTTAAACTTATCCTCCTTACTTAAACCCTCATTTCCAAACGTTTCTGTGGGAAAACTGAACCCATTCAACAAATCATGATCAATATATAACCCGTTTTTCCCGTTCGATGTGCCAATAGAAATGAATTTGCTATTACTATAAATTATATAATCGTTCATCCCCGTGTAAGGAAACGCCTTGAATCGTAACGTATCCTCCTGAGATTCTACGACCTTGGTCTCTCTATTTAAATTCGACTCGGATCGGTTTCTCAACGGAACAACCTCCAGTTTCCAGAGGAAACACTCCCCATTGCCGTAATATCGCCGATGATCCATGACACGCAAGTAATCGTTCGTATAGGCGCCGAAAACGTCTCCAAATTGGTCTTTAATGACGATTAAATAGCCATTTCGCTGTTTCATGGGCGCTGATGGCCCGCCTATGATCGAATTAACCGTCGATTGTCCGAATCCCAGCTCCTGTTTCGCCCGTTTCAGCTGTTGTAATGTCTGTGGATCCATTTGATGATATAATGTGTTTAAAGAGATGCCATGTTGCTCCAAAGAATACAATAATTGCCAATTATGGTACAATTGCACACGAGCAGGCAACAAATTTCTGATCTCCGCAACCAATTCCTCCGAAAGAAGCTTGTGTTTGACCGATTTCTTGTATCCATTGAGTGTAATGGGCGTGAGAGGCGGGTCTTCTACCATATATACGGGTTCCACCGGTGGAGGAGATCTAGTCTTAGTAATGTGGAGCTTCTCCAATAATGATCTTTTTGGCGCGAGTTTTTCGCCAAACTCGGAGTCTTTCCCCGGATCACTCATTATCGGTGCTTCTTTTTGTCCGGCAATTATCTGACCATTTCATTGTTGGATCTTGTTTCATATACATTTTGTTGCTGGTGAGATAGTTGATGACACGACGATATGACAGATCATTGACACGTGATGCGACAGTAATCATTGACACGTGATAGGACAGTAATCATGTGGGCTCATCCTCGGCTGTACATCACCACCGCGAGATATAGGAGAAATTATATATATATACAAATACAAAAGAGGGAGATTCTGTAAAAAGGGGCAAAATTGTAAATAGCGAGAAAAATGTCCACAATGACGATTTCGGAAACGAAAGTTATTTCGGCAACCGAGATCAAGAACTTGATCGAACAAGGCAAATTAATTGTGATATACGACGATTATGTGTTGAACTTGAGTTCGTGGATCGAAAGACATCCCGGTGGCGATAAGGCGGTGTTCCACATGATCGGACGGGATGCCACCGACGAGATGAATGCTTATCACAATGAAGAGACGATGAAGATGTGCAAAAGATGGAGAATAGGCAAAATCGACCATAAATGGAAGAATCTCTTGCCGCCCATTCAGGGCGGGAACCGTGAGAATGGGTTTGAAGATTTGACCAATGGCGACGTTGGCGCGAGAAAGAAGACCTCCAAAAAGGATAGACGGTTATTTCCCTCGAATAACGCCATTCGAGACCCCGAGGTCATATACAAACACGCCTATGACACCGCTTTGCTCCAGAATGATATAGACAATTTGCCGTCTTTGGATAGCGAGACACAGACGCTTCTTTCGGAAAAATACAATGCTCTTCATAAGAGAGTTATTGAAAAGGGGTTGTATCAATGCCCGTATGGCGAGTATTTCAAGGAATTCTGTCGAATCAGCTCGTTATTTCTCTTCTCGGCCTGTTTCTTCAGATTGAATTGGTTGGGATTAAGTGCGGTGTTTTTGGGCTGTGCTTGGCAACAATTGACGTTCGTTGCCCATGATGCCAGTCATATCGCAATCACCCATGATTACATCGTGGACAATCTCATTGGAATGACGGTGGCAAATTGGGTGGGTGGATTATCGTTGGGATGGTGGAAAAGAAACCATAATGTGCACCATTTGATCACTAACGATCCTGTCCATGATCCGGATATCCAACATTTGCCCTTTTTCGCTGTCAGCACAAGACTCTTCGATAGCGTCTATTCCACCTATTATGATAAAGTTTTGGATTTCGACGCCGTTGCCAAGGTCATGGTCAAGATCCAGAATTACACCTATTATCCCATCTTATGTTTCGGGAGATTCAACTTGTATCGCTTGAGTTGGACCCATTTGATCAACGGCGATGGCCCACGAAAGGGTAAGGCTGCGTGGTTCAGATATTACGAATTGGTCGGCTTGAGTTTCTTCTTCTATTGGTTCTTCTATCTTGTGGTGTTCAAATCCATCGATAATTGGTCCGATAGATTGCTCTATGTGATGGTGTCACACATCACCACCATGATTGTGCATGTTCAAATCACATTATCGCATTTCGCCATGTCCACATCCAATCTCGGTGTTGATGAGTCCTTTGTCTCGAGACAATTGAGAACTACCATGGATGTGGATTGTCCCGAATGGTTGGATTATTTCCACGGTGGCTTACAATTCCAGGCTATTCACCATTTATTCCCAAGATTGCCCAGACACAACCTCAGAAAGACTCAAGATATGGTGGTGGAGTTCTGCAATGATGTCGGATTGTCGTACTCGATCTATGGGTTTGGTAAAGGTAACCAAGTGGTGATTGATAAATTGAGAGATGTTGCCAAACAATGCGAGATTATGCTTGATTGCACGAAGAGTTTGAAACCAGAGGATTTTGCTAAACTAGAGTGATATGAAGTAATTCGTCATTAATATTATATATTGCATGATAAGTTGTAGAGAGTAGTGGGGAGCAGGAGCAGCCATTTTCAGATATTTTTCTCAATTTCTCCTCGAACATAATTTCAATTTCATTTCTCTCATTTACTCATGTAAATTCACAACTTCAATTTCTCTCGTTTACAATCATTTAAAAAAAAAACTTCAATTTCTCTCTTCATCTCCAACTCATCGGTATATGGTCGTCCATCCACCAGATGCTTTCGGCTGCAACTTATTTTATCCCATCGCAGTCTATCAATATATATACTCCTCTTGCGGAAATATATGGCGGACAATATGGATTATATATATGCCCCACCACCGCCCCCAAGAGCCAAGAATAATAAATTGGCCAAAAAAAAGAAACCCAATTGCAGCTCTAATGGAGCACAACCGGTGAAACAAGAGGCCAATTTCTTCGATCTTCCCACTTATCTCCCCAACCAAATTCCCTTGAAAGTGGAAGAAAAGGAGGACGAGAAGGTTTCTGGAGATGAGGAGGAAGAACAGAAATCCGAAGAAATCATCGCAGGAACTAACATACGGCTCAATACAGACGAAGATATAGCCAAATGGATCGAAGAAAGAAAGAAAAATTGGCCGCTGAGAAAACGTATGGAAGAAAAGAAAATAATACACGACCAAAAGGTGGTGACGAAAACAGACGAGTCTCAGTCTAAGAAGCGTAGATTGGACGATACTAGAATCTGTAAGTTTCATAGTAATGGGTTCTGCAAGAATGGCTCGCAGTGTAAAAATCTCCATGAAGCCAAGATTCCACAGAGATATGGCTTGGACAGAGATGACTCTTTATATAATAAATTGATGAAAAAAGAGTACGAACTAGAGAATATGAAGATTTTGGATTTTTTGGAGTATTTGAACCAAAATGGATTGGTTACTAGCATATAATAATGATGGCATAATAATGGTTCTACATGTAGATTGAAAACAACTCATTATTAACTGAAAACAAATTACGGTCTTTCATTGGCGATTCGCGAGCCAATAAATGCCAAACCACTAATACATCCAATAGAACCAATGAGACCCGCCCCAACAGCCGTCGAGATCACTTGTCTTGGTGTCATGGTAATCAAACCCTTGCCCTTTTTCGACTCAGATGGACCATCTATCTTCTCGAGTCGTCTTTTCTTCTGCTGGCTCATGAACTCATCTTTCGAGATAACTTGACATGTTTCCGAGTCATTCTCCTCAGAATCTTCTTCCTCGAATTCATTAACAAGATCAGAATCATCACCTTCATCCTTTTCTGGTGAATTGGGTTTTGATTGTTCCTTCACATTAATGTCGTCGCCATCTTCCTCAGACCTAAGTGCATTGATTTTAGAATTCAAATATCTAATAGCATCAATCAGGGAAAGCTCTTGTTCATCTGACTCTTCCTCGTCACTCAGTTCATTTTCATCTTCGTTGAAGTCACTTCCATCTTCACTGACATCACTTCCATCTTCGCTGAGCTCACTATCATCTTCATTTTCAGTGAAAGAGGCTTCACTATCTGAAATTGTCCAATTTTCAGATACCTGTGAAAAATGCTCCTTGAGAATAGTAGCAGGGTTTTGTTCTTTTTGTTCCTTTATCAACCGATTTATATATCCGTATCCATACTTGTAAGAATCATTATAATTACCAATAGAATCTCTATTGAGATAATAGGATTTGTCTAAATTTGATTGATGGACATTATTTTTGAATGTGTCCGAATCTCCCATATTCCTTTCTGGTTCCTTTTTCAACAGAGAACAACAACCTTTCACACAATCCACACCTATCAGATACCTATTCTTCTTATCCTGATCTTTTGAGACATTTTTTAGTCTATATTGCACCTCCGGAGACCCAGTAGACCATGAAGTCATATTTGGAACTCCAAAGGATTTTGCTTGACTTGTATTGTATCCTCCAGTACGATTCACTCTTGCAACTTGATTATCATGCAGTTTACTCTGATTAGCCTGTTGGTCACTCTCTAAAACTTTCAGATTAGTGCTGAAATAATGTGTGTTATGTTCCATTGTCTCTGATTGTTTTGTCCTCTATAACAAATCTTGTATTGTCTAGAGAAGTTACGATCTTCTGATTAGCTTGAAAATTATTCTACAAGAATTAACAGAGAAAACTAAGTATTTGTATAATTACAATAATTGTTCCTATACTTTCCTAGTCCTCCAAATGTCAGAAGATATAAGGAAACTTTCCAGAAAGAATTTCCCGTTTTGGAAATCTGTGTCTACCTTCATTTAAGCAATAATAGTATTTATATCATTTAGACAGCTGTTAATATTATAGAATAGAATAACACAAGTCATACCTTTTTTAAACATCAACAAGAGTGTTCAAATGTCGATTTATCAAGAAGAACCTCTTACAACCAT
Source organism: Nothofagozyma chilensis (assembly GCA_030573195.1). NCBI lineage: Eukaryota > Fungi > Ascomycota > Pichiomycetes > Serinales > Cephaloascaceae > Nothofagozyma > Nothofagozyma chilensis. The sequence goes on from JAJMCV010000136.1 coordinate 286,732, forward strand.
TATTAGATATTATTCAATTGACAAAAACCATGTATAGCCATAATCCGCTAAAAAAGCGATCTCCGCTAAAAAGCCATAAACCGCTAAAAAGCCATCCCCGCTAAAAGAAACCATCCTCCCACCAAACTATCCACACACTATCAACCAAGAACCAAAAAACCAGTAACCTAAACCATCGAAATAAATATATCAATATAAATGAACAAAAAGAGGTTTAAAAAAAAAGAAAACCAATCATACAGTAGTACCGGAAGCTTCAAGATAGGCCCCAAAAGCCGATAAAAGACCAAAGGTGGTTGCAGACGATATCAATGCAATCAAAGCATTTTTCTTGAGCGATTTATAGGAATTCGAGTCTAATTTAGCTTTCTTTGGAACCGGAGATTCCAATTCCTCACATTCAACGGCTTCTTCTTCAATTTCACGTCTTCTCTTTGGCAGTGAAGATTCTGCAGACTTTTCGTTGCTATTTGCAGGGGGAGTATTGATGACCACTGGAACTCGTTTATTGATAGTTTCATCATGGGTAGCACGAATATTACTGACCAATGGAGCCACCTCGTGTTTGATACGATTAACGTCACGAAGAGCTGTAGAAACTTGTTCCATGGCCTTTTCATAAACGCTATCTAATTCAGATAACGAGCTAGCGGAATTTGCCGCCTGTTCCGACCATATCAGAGTGAGATCTTCCGGCTCGCTGAGATGTTGTTCTTCCGGCTCCTCGTCTTCAGAATAGACGTAATAACTCTCTTCAGCGTCCTCTGGCTCCTGAGTAGCATCATCTACAGAAAACACCTCATCTTCAACATCATAGGGATCCATATCCCAATGATAATAGCCCTCTTCGTCCGAAAGCTCGTCGATTTCCGCACCATCATGTTCTTCAACAAGCGATTCCCCGTCGTCATATAACCATTCTTCCGAACCAGCATCCTCAATCTCGTCCTTATTCTCTGTCTCCTTGCTCAACAATTGCGAGTTGACACTCATTTTCGAAAGAACCATCAAATCGCCGTGGGTTTCAACCATGTAACTGATCTTAAACTTGGGCTTACTGGCGGTGTCCTTATTCAAGTTTATAAAAGAAATGATAGAACGGTCTACAAGTAACACCTCGGTTCCGTTCAAACGCTCCGAGTTGTAATAAGTTCCGTGGAGCGACGAACAATCCTTCAAGTAGAATAAACCGTCTCTACGCGAGATCCGCGCATGTTGTTTGCTCATGTTCGAATCACATATCAACATATTATTGGCCCTTTCCTTCCTCTTGAGGTCGGATTTCGACCCTCTTCCCACCTCAAATATCGATTGTCTCGCAAAGTTCAAAACCTTCTTATGTCCCATTGTGTGCTTCAATTGCTGTTTCAATTGTTTCTTGTGGGTTTAACTTCTTTATAACTTATCGCTCGGTAGTTTTATCTTATCTGCCGGTTTGCCTCTCGTGACAGGGCGTGTGGGTATCAATATCGGTAATGGCTGCTGGTTGCTCCAGGAGGTGTGGCGGTGTGGCGGTGTGATAGTGTGGCGATGTGGCGATGTGGCGTGGTATGGTTTGCTGGTTAGTATAATAGTGAAATTGTAATAGTGTAATAGTAACAGTGTATAACAGTGTAATAGTAACAGTGTAATAGTGTGATAATGTAGTGTGATGTAATATTATCCTAATATCATAGTAATAGTGTAATAGTATAGTGTAATAGTAATAGTGTAATAGTAATAGTGTGATGTAATAATATAGTATAATTGTATAGTGTACTAGTGTACTAGTATAATAGTATAACAGTATAGTGTAATAATGTAATAATATAGTATAATAACAAAGTGTATTATACAGTAATTCATCAATGCATAATATTAAATATAACCTACTCTTCATATAATTTACTGAATTCCGTGCCACCCATCTCCCCCGGAGGAACCTGTAACCAATTCAAATTATCATATTCCGCAACACCATCTATAACATGAAATGCATAAGCAAATCTGGAATCAGGAGACGAATTCTTCTCCGATTTGTGCAACACCGAGTTATGGATCAATATCAACGAGCCCGCCTCGCATTCCAACGATTTATATTTGCTCAAATCGTCCTCTGGAATCGGTTTCGATGTGTCGTATTCCACGGGAACAAATGTTGTTCCCTCTCGACCCCCATCCACCTTGACAAATCGCTTCGTGATGGGAAATGTCTTGTGAGACCCGGGCAAATACGAAAGACATCCGTTAGTTAATGTACATCTCTCCAAAGCATACCAGAACCCCACGGCAGATTGCGGTCTCGTGAATAAAAAAACCCCATCTGTGTGCGAGGGAACAGCATTGTCCCTGGCATCGTTCAGAAGGTCGCCCGTGGGCTGTTTGAAGATACACATCGATTGCAACACCCGCGGGTCATGATATTGCAACGAACGGGCAATTGCCTTCACTTTACGGTCAAAGGTGATTTTGTGGAACAAGTTGTCCTGCAAATGGAGCCCGTGTCCGATCTTGTTGATGGAGATCTCCTTGGGTCTCGTCAATTGGCCCGTTTCGTCGAAGGCATCGGCATCGAAGAAATACGAGATCTTGTCAGAACTATCGAAAAAATACTCATCGCCTACATGGTTATCCTGGCCCGTGGTGAACTTGGTCATGGGGTGTTTAGAAAAGTCGAACTCCTCCAAGAGCTGTCTAGATCTGAAGAGAAGCAACAGCACCTCTTCGGGCGAAAGAAAATTGGGGATACATAAACAGCCCTCTGTGGAGAAGGTTTGCAATTGCGCGGCAGTCAATCCGATGGTCTGTTCATTCATGTCTCCAGTGTAATGTTGTCTGCTCTCCAATATACGGCAAATGGCGCTAGTGTATTGCTACTTTGCAGACCAAAAAATCAACTCCTTGCTATCAGATAGTGACTGAACCAAACTCTAATTGGCACTTGCGGGTGTCTGAGCTCTTGTTGCAACATCATTGCTGTGGTGGTGTGTTGAAGAATTGTGCGATAAGGACGATTCGCACGGAAAAGTGGACATATAGTATTAGATGTTTTTCTATTAATTATTTTTTATTGATTATTTCTTGTTAATTAGATGATATGTTGCCACCAATGAACTCTCAAGCCCTTACGTTCTATATTTGGTAACAAAAGCCATGATGTGACCATAAACACCAATAAACAGATACTAATCGGTAACACCACAAAAGTTCCCGAAAACTCTGCAATCAACCCTGTGAAGAACGGGAATAATGCCCCGCCAGATGAGCCAAAGGCTGACATGATGGTGATTGCGACCACTTGGATCTTTTTAGGCAAAACTCTCACGGAAAAGGCAATTAGAATGGAGTAAATGGGGCCCAAAAAAATCCCACAGATGGAGATCACGGTTCCCGATGCAATAGCACTCGGAATTGTCCATGACAAGATTATCATGACTATTGAGGCCGTGGATAGAAACAAAATGCCGCCCCTAGCATGCATTTTCTGGTATATCAACGTTGTGAGAAGAAATCTTCCCAAGGTCAAACCTGCCCAATAACCGGATGCAACATAGCCAATGGAAGCTATTTTTCCATTTCTATAATCTAACAAAAAAGTCACCATCCAGCCGCCTAAAGAGACCTCGCCACCTTGATAGAAAAGCGCAAATAACGCTATGAGCCATGTAGCCTTGTTTTTCAATGCTAATTTCAATAAATGCTGGTCATCATCGTTATTAACATCTGGAGATTGATCCCACGGCTTTAAATCCTCATCAGCACCTCTAAAAACAATACCAAAACCTATGGTGGAAAAAAGTTGTAATGCGACCAAAATCAAGTAGAAATAATGCCAACTTATGCCTCGATTGATTATCAGCGTAGAGATGATGGGCCCCACCGTAGCACCCGCCCCATAAAACCCATGAAGAATGCCCAAATACGTAGAGGGTTTATCTAACTTGGTGACAAACACATTGGATTGCGCCAAATTGACAGCAGCACCAACACCATTGAGAAAGAAGGCGAACACTATTACAGGGAATTTTGTCCCACTGGAGGTGATTGCATGCGATAGAGTAGAACAACCACATCCAAAAATATACGATTTGTGTTTTCCAAGAAGAGAATGGATTCTATCTGAAAACGAGGCTACCAAGATGAACCCCACGGCGCCACCGATCCAGATCAAGGAAACAATTGAATATCCGATGTCGTAGTATTTTTCGATGAAGGGCAAGATAGCACCAGGAGTACCGTCAGAAAAGCCTACGGCAAAGGACCAGGCCAAACAGACGAGATATCTGTACTTGTTCCTCTTGGGGTTGTTGAGGGTCATCAAGTTTTCTTCGATCTGGTCTTCCACATTGACGGTTGTCTCAACCAGAGGTGTTTTGTTTCGAATAGAGAGCTCGATGACGCTCTGAATATTCAGATGGATCAGATTATTTGAGGACATGGATAGACATTAGATATGTGAAGTGGTTAAAGCGTGAGAGAAAAATAGAGAACTTTTATAGAATTGGCTAATAAAATACAATGACCTGCGAGCTACTCCATTGATAAATCGATGTTAGCTCCAGAATTCCCCAGATTATTCTGATTAAGGCATCGCGCGGGGGAACTCGCATCGGTCCGTTATGGCACATTGGGAGTCGGAGTTACGTGTGAACACCAGAAATGCAGGCTTATGGAACGACCTTCCTCGACACTCAAAAGTCGGAGTGTGGGGGAGGAAACGCCTCGTGGCCCTGCGATGGACATCAGTCAACGGATTAACTTGGCATATTTGACGAAATCGTAATTTCCTCGTAATTGCAATTAAGCCGCCATCAAGAAAATCTCTGGCGACCTCCAACAACACACCATCACCCAATGGCTCTCTCCACATTTCGTTTCCCCGTTAGTTAAAACCCCGTTTTCGGAAATACACTATTGGCAGTTTTTCCGCCATGCACGAATCTCTATAGCCGTTGCACCACGTAGTGCCGACATTAATAAGCTTGAACGTGTATAAATAGGTGGGGATTTCTTCCATTGTGAAATAATCTCTGTATAATCACACAAATAAAATAAAATGAGTCCTTTGAACGTTGGTATTGTCGGAACTGGTGTAAGTATGGTTCTTGTCGATGTTGACAAAAGTATTAACAACCCCAGATCTTTGCAAATGATGTCCATTTGCCGGAAATTCAACGAAACGCCAATTTGACCCCATATGCCGCCTATAACAGAACCAAGGCCAAGGCCCAGGCCTTCGCCAAAGTCGCAGACATCGACGAATCCAAGGTGTATGACTCGTTCGATGCCTTGATCAAGGACCCAAAGGTCGATGTGATAGACGCCTTATTGCCGGTTCAATACAATTTGGACACCGTCAAGACCGCAATTGCCCATAATAAGCCGCTTTGTTTCGAGAAGCCTATTGCCGCCAACTTGGAACAAGCCAAGGAGATCGTCAAATTGTCCAGAGAAACCGAGCTTCCAATCTTGGTGTTGGAACAATTCGTGTATTTCAAGTCCATTGAATTGATCAAGGAGAAGCTCCCATTGATTGGTGAGGTCGTCTCCTTCGCCTATTCATCCACGGGTCCTTATTCCGCTGGTAACAAGTATTTGGCCACCGGCTGGAGACAAAAGCCAGAGCATATCGGTGGTTATCTTAGTGACGGTGGTGTCCATCAATTGGCCTTGATGACTGAGATCTTGGGTAAAGTCGACACCGTCAGTGCTTTGACCAAACAAGTGAGAGAATTGAGTGGTGCTGACGACGTCATCTTCTCCACCTTGAAGTTGGTTTCCGGTGCCATTGGTACCTTCACCTACGGCTCATCTTTTGGTGCCACTTCCAAAACATCCTATCTCAAGATCTACGGTGTCAATGGGTCCATTTTGTACGACTTCTCCAACTTCGACAAATCCACCATCACCGTCAAGGTTGGTCCAGGTGCCGGCGAATCCAAGGATGAAGTTATTGAGTTCGCTGAAGTGGATGGTGTTGCGCTCGAATTTCAATGTTTCGTTGATTCCGTCACCAAGAAGGACAAGTCTTTAATCAAGTCTTCTCCAGATGTGGTTTTCCATCATTTGGCTATTGTTGACGCTGCTTTGAAGAGTTCTGCCAAGGGTGGCGATTCTTTCAAGGTTGAAACTATCTAGATTTATCAAAAGTTGTGATGATTATTGTGGGTGTGGAATTAGAGATGCTGTAAATCTGTGTGTGATAATTATGTGATAATTATCAAAGTTTGTTGAACAAATCATCCACCATAAAATAATCACATCGTCGTTTACAAAAGATTAGTGACACCATTTGAATAATAGAGAGTATGAACATGTACCACATTGAACATTAAATATATAGATGTTATACAGAAGTAGGTGTAACTAAAGGATTGGCTAGTAACCAGTTCTATGCGAATGAGGATTAGCTCACATTAAACCCTTTTAATTGTGTTAAGTACGAACAGGAGTGTGTTCTCTAGTAACAACACATCCTCTGTTACATTCAACACACTACAATGCACTACACACGCCAATTATCATCATCTGGTGAATCCTAGTTTCAATTCGAGATATCGCATCTCGCAACTTCTGCAGCATTGCGGCTGAACACTCAAGATTGCAATGTTTCAAGCTCCTTATTATCATATTCATTTGGATCTATGTTAAATATGACTTCGGATAAGGGGATCATCTGTATCGAGATTACTGCTCATTAGAGACATCAGGAATGAAATGTTTCTTATATACTTTATACATAGAATATGAAATCTACGACATATATGAAATATATAATAGTAGCAAATATATAAAAGTATAAGGGTATCAAATATATAATAGCATAAAACTATCAAATATATAATTGTATAATATAAAATATGAAATATGTATAAAAGACATATACCAAAAACACATCCCAACAACCAAATCTCTCAGATCGACCCATTTATCCCGACCGACAGAAACTTATATTCCTCTTCATTTAGATATTCTTCATTGACCATTAATTTGGAATTCATTCAATCTCAGATACTATCACAATTATGAGCCCCGGCAATTTGATGGTCGTGCACCCGCGAATCAGCTCTCTAGACAGTTTTTGTAAACATCAAGAAATTGCACCTAAAGACTATGAGATCAGACACATTAGAAGGGCAAAAGAAGATATTAATAGTAGATATTTGGCATTCCGGACCAAATTCAACTAAATATTCCATATATCTGAAAAAAGAATCCCAAAAAAAAGAAATCAACCCGAATGGTCCCCAATCATATATAACACGATCATGAGTTTCTGGGGTATTAATGCCAGTAAAAAGAGGAACGAATACATCCCGGGGTCCACCAAATGGATCGCAAACGAATTGAGTATCGTCAATAGTCTTGTTTTGGCCGATTCCGAGCAATTTGCCATCTCCATCACCACCGAACTCCAATGGATAGACCAACATATGAAGGATGTTCTCGACTCAAGCTTGCAAAACAACGACAGTCCCAAAGCTCTTCTCTTACGGTCTCCAAGAAAGGTTCCAGAACGGTCATCTCCCGTCAAACATTCTCCAATGTCGAGGCTTTCGCCCGTCAAGCTCTCGCAAACGAGTTTTTTCCCCAGTGCAAAGAGACTGGAAGATCAATCAGGCTCCAAAGCCCGTAAATTGCTGGATCCGCCATCAAAAAAGGAATCTCTGGAGAATCACGATGACTCGTTCCAGGCTATCAGTAAGGAGATTAGAAAAAGTATGGCTAGAAAGTCAATGGCACGAGGTAATAACACGGAATACCAGATTGATACCCATATCTTGGAATCCGGGCTCGAATCGTTACCGGAAGGACCATTAAAATCAGGTGATAAAGGAAAACTCAATGTCTCTTCTGTTGCGCAAATTGTCCTGTCTATAGAGAAGTTAAATTCTATTCCGCTCAAAGAAACTACAAAGGAACAACCTTCAACAACACCTCATTTCAGAGGCAGTTCAGGCATTGGATTCGTCTCGCTACCTGCGCGTGATCCCATTATAGTGAAATCCAATGCGAATAGAAAATCTCAAAAGGAATCTCTTCGGGAAACTTTACATAGGATATCGATGCTTGAGTCGTCTCCTAAACCAAACAGTTCTAATGGGGTAAATTATAAAACTCTTGATAAACTGAATGTTTTTTCCATCGATGAGCATCAAATAAAGGAACAAGACGATATTTCTCCTGGAAATACACTCTATCCCGATGAGCTGAAACAGCTTGGCAAAATCCACGAAAAATATAATGATAATGACTTTTCTCATGACACTGAAACGCTTCATGATGGGGCTGGAGGTAGGAAACTGAACCCTACTGTGGCTATGTTATCCCCTATCAAGCATGGAAATAAACCTGACAACAGCGCGAACAACCACCAATCCGCTGTAGTTTTAAAAGAATCATTCTCAAATGTTCCGCAATTGAAAAAGTCAGACAGTTACGAAGGGACGGACAACAATACAAACCCCACAACATTTGGAAGGAGTAGGACTGGTTCGCCTGTGGCATCTATTTTTTCTGGTGTTGGCTCCACATTGAGGAGAGTGTTTTCTCCTTCTAAGCTGAATTCTCCTGATAGGCAACAAAAGTCTGATATAAGAGAGATTAAGAGCAGTTCGAGTTTCAATAGCAGCACAACAAGGACAATAAGACGAGGTAATTCCCCTCAGAAGCAACAAACTAACGATCTTGTCTCGAGACTCACTGCTCCCACGGAGTCAAGCATAGCGAAGAGTATACGAAGAGCGGCAGCCCCAACTACGACGTCTTCTGTAGATTCAAAGAGCGTGTCAGCAATATCCACATCCACCATGAACTATAGTGAGAGTCCCCTTGCGAGAAGACATGAGAGTAGTAATAAACTTGTGTCGTTAAATTTGAATCCAGTGAAACCTCCCAGATTCTCTCCAATTAAAACGCCGTATGGGGGGTTGAGACAGAAGCTAGAGAAGAGATCACCTGTCAAAAAGCCGACGGACCTGTCTGCAATAAGTACTGCTTCAACTATTGAAATGGCAAAAGAAAATCAAAGTTCAAGCGGGTCAAGTACAACGACAAATACTACCAATTCACAATTAAATCCCCAAACTCAGTATCAACCACTGCAACGTATTGTTCCTATCAAAAGGAAGTCGTTACTTGCCGAGCTCCGTCAGAATCAACAAACTAAACAGAAACAGAAGGTGAGAGTCCCCATGACAAGCAAGAGAGAACTAGAGAGAAAGACTCTTGCAAGTGCAACAAATGGTGCTATTATAGACAACCTGATATCAGAGCAGGAAAGAGACATTTTGATCAAGCTGGCATACAGAGTGAGTCCTGCATTGGTAAATGGAGCTAGTAAGGATATGGGACCATCTGCCAATCATTCAAGAGGTATTTCTGTGAAGAGAAAATCGGATGAATCGGATCTTCACGAATTCAAGCCAGTTAGGTCATTTTTAAAGAGTAGCACAGACCCTAAAAGAAGAAAGACGGGCGATGAGGGAGATGTGGATGAACCACCCCAACAACAAAGACAACATCAAACTCAACAGAGTAGATCAACAGTGCAAAAATTACTAGAGAAAAAGGCAGGTAGGATATCTGCTTCTGGAAGGAACATTGCTGCTACATCTACCAATGGGGCAGGTGGGGACTTGGTTAAAAACGCCATAATTCATAATGCCCACAAGGCATCCACTAGCAAGTTTCCTTATGGAGCTACTAGTCTCGGTGTTAAATCATCCACAGAGAAGTTGAAATTTGCGGACAAGAAGAATAATATCTTTCAATCGAATCCAATCACGAATAGTTCTGATCAGCTGAATCGTGGGCGGTCTAGAACACCGATTACTCCTAAATCCTCTGCAACCAATTCAAAAAGCGTTCTTCCAGAAATCTTCTCTGAGTCAGACGATGACGAGGAGGGTAGTGTTTTAAAAGATTGGGCCAATTCTCCCGAGTTGAGGACGATACTTTACCACCAGAAAGTTGTTGATCCAGATCAGATATTTGGGCCCATTGCTCCTTTGCAAATGGATGACATTTTTGACTCCAGACTCTCGAGATATAGAGGGAGGGGATCATCTGCTCAATGGACGGGTCAAGACATGTTGACAGCGCAAGAGGTGGATGATTATGCTAATGAGATGGGGTATAAAAGGGAGTAGGAGGATACAACATAATACATTATTCATCTATTGTTTTGTACGTTTTGCCAATGCAACGTTTTTATCCCAAGTTTCCAACCAAGCGGCAGAATCCGACTTTGGTATCACATACATTCTTAATGATTTATCGAATAAGGGGACTTTTGGTTTTTCTGAGGTCAAGGCGGTGTTGATTGGCACCTTCTTACCGACCTTAATTAAGCCGCCGGCCTCGGTTTCCATGTAACACTCCAATCTCTTGACGGTGAAATTGGCGTGTTTTGGATCTTCAAGCCATTCCTTTGGTCTATCCAAAAGCATTTCCAATAATTCAACCGGGGTTACCAATTCGCTTAGTTCTGCGATGAAATCAAACTCGTCAGTTGATGGATACAAGATCATACCGGGGAATATTAGTTGAGATTCGTAATCTTGGGGGTCTTCCAATCTGATTGTGGAGTTTTTCAACAATTCTGCGGGTCTTGGTGTGTCTATGAGGGTCATATGTCTAAGATTAATGGCGTTTTTCAAGATGGTATTCTTGAGTTGTCTTTCCTCTTCCTCCTTTTGTTTCTTTAACTGTTTGTCGAGGATTTGTTGTTTTTTCGTTGTAACCTGTGACAAGACTTGTTGAAGCGATGTGTTTTCCGGTTCGATGGTCAAACCATATTGCAAGATTTGTTGAGCCTCGTCATATCTCTCCACAGCGAAGAGAGCTCTTCCTGTTCTATAGCACGCCTTGACGTTTTTGGCATCTAGTTGGAAAGCGGATTTACAGTCCGCTATACATCTTCCGTAATTTTTCAACTCCAAGTTGCAGGCTGCCCTATTGAGATACAAGCTTATTTCGATTTCTTGCACATCACACCCGACATCAAGACCCTTGGTGTAGAATTCCACAGCGTGCTTGTATTGTTTGGTCTTATAGGCCTCATTACCCTGGTTTTTGAAATTGGTGGCGATTTCGTCGGGTTCACCGTCGTAAGCCAAGGCCTTAAGGGCATCTAATTCGATGTTGGAGCCACCATCACCATTTGTCTCATCGATTTCTGTCATGAAAAATGGCAATCTGTTCAATTCTCGCATCACCTCCTCTGTTGGCTTATTGGTGAGGTCTGCCAATTGGGGTGGTAACTCGGGCTCGCCCGGGGCTGGCACGTATCTTCTTCTATCCCATTCGGACATATTTTCCTTGTGATATTAATTAGAGAGAAAATTAAAATACGATTACGATATAATTTTTCACTGCAGCAGATCTAGCAAGATGGTTAGGAGTTTTGGTGTGGTATTGGCACGCTATAGATTAGACAGGGTCCTTGTAATGGTGGGAAAAGGATGGCAAATTCGAAGATATTACTGAGAGGTTGATCCCAAGTTTGAGTTCTCCGTTTCGAGGAAGCGAAATGGAATGGGAAGGAAATGAGACAAGATGATGACGGAATTCGCCGTGAAATGAGGACCGGAGGAGTAGAGTGAATTACTTTTGAGTCTAGCGCATAATCGGAATCAAATGGAGGAGGAGGAGTATCACGCGAGTAAAGAGGAGAGTGTGTCAGAAAGGCTGAATTTGTCAGAAAGGCTGAGTGTCAGAAAGGCAATTTGCGATTATGTTATGTAAGGTGTACGATTGCAGCTATGGTTAGGTTTGTTATAGTTGAATAGAATAAAATCTAGCCTGTGCACCTTAAGTCTCACTATAATCTGCTTTGATACTCTCGTCATCACATCACACGGTACCCTCTAGGTTTACACCATATCATTCTACAAGATCATACTAGATAATAAAGATATATTAGCATCAGGCAATTATAATACTATCATTTTGTCTTCTAAAATTTTCGTCAATTATCCACCCCAGCAAATCAAGCGTTTGAAGCGACTTGGGGAGGATAATATTGTTAAAGGTCCAGTCATTGACCACCGGATCTGCCAAGTCTAAAAGTTGGAGATTGGACAAATTGGTCAATGACACCTCCCCATGAGGTTCGATAAAGGTCTGGTGTAATATTCTTACACTTCTCAAGCTGCTCGGAAGTAATAAGGCTATATCTTCAAACAGGATTTGAATAGTAGAGTATGTATCCAAAGTTATGTCTGTCAAGTGAATTAAAGACATCCCCAAAGTTTAGAGTTGTGTATCTTCAACAGATTAATTCACTTAACCGATATAAGTTTGGATAGATACACTAGTGTTTCAGTCCTGTTTATGGATATAGCATACCTGCTTCCGAGAAGCTTGCGAAGTGTAAGAATATTACAACAGGCATCAATTGGGTCGTTTGACTTGGGAAAGGCGTCAGAAACAGTCTCAGATGACTTATTCATCTGTTGTTGTCTTTGATGGTTGAATTGAACACGCTATTTAACAGTGTTATCAATACTGTCTTCATTTTCATCAACTGATCTATAGCCGTTTGGGTTTTTGTATGAGATCCACAACAAATATATCACAAAAACATTATCTTCTAGAATGATCTCAAGATTCAAAACAATTCTATTGTAGAGATCCAGCAGATTTAGGCACTAGGATATTGCAAGAGCACCAGCCTGTGCTATATTCCCTTCGTAATCGCTGAAATTTTGTTTGTACCCATGTCTACGTCTCTCTTTCTTTTTTTTAGCACCAGATAAGTCCTATGCAATTGATACTGATAGACCGCTTTCATTTTGATTGATCTGATTTCGTCGTGTTAGATGGTATATAATTATAAATCTTGATTTCTCATTCTTTTTATAAACCGAAAGTTCTACTTCCAGACGGAACTGTGAAGTGTCTCTTGAAGGGGACACCAAAAATACTCCTGCATAACCTTTAGATATTCTACAATTATTAATAATTTCAAATCATACATCTATCAATATGGAAATAACTTTCACCACTGCTACACCACCACCCATTGACAGACTTTATCCACTGGTATTGAAAACAAATGGTTCCAAGTAGAGAATCTATTCGATTTGTTCTAGTTTTGCCCATCCTAAAATTGCGTAAAGACTCTGGAAAATATGCTTCAAGCTCCTGGAGTTAAGATTTTCATGCCATGGGGAGGATATGGACAAAGAGATTGTAAAAACTGTGAATTCTGGAAAACAATTTGTGGCATTAGTCGTACTCTCATAGCTCTGAATGTTATCATAAAGTCTCAAAATTTCTAATTCCGGGGCCCTGGACATAATTTTAAATCCAGGATAAAGTTCCTTTGACGCTTTATCATGGTCTGGAGGATAATCAGGGAGTAACATTTCCAATATTTTCAAACATGGGAATTCATATTCCGCTAAACTTACCATAACATCCACCTCCAGCAATAGATATAAGGCTCTCAAACTTATATACTTATTCTGGATTAGGTTTAATGAAGGAATTATATCAGCTTTAGCAAGTAATGGACTGATTTCACCTTCTAATTCCCAAGAAACGTTAGGATGGACGAGCAATTGGGTTAACTCAAGTAAATGCAGAATCGCCTCACCATCGTAAGTAGATGAATAATTCGCAAATATCTTTATAGTGATGTTCTCTCGAATCTTCAATTCGTTTAATATGTCTGAAATTACTCTGACCACCGAGATTGGTGTACAATTCAAGTGAATTTCATCAATGTAATATCTATCTGGCGATCTTAAAATGTCAATTAATTGATTCAGAGATAAAGTTAAACTCTCTGTTGGAACATCACCAAACCATGGAAATTGCAAGCCATCAGAAAGTGTTCCGACCTCTATTGACTTGTAAAGGATTAGTTTCAAAGGATGTGCCAAGTAATCAATAGTTAAAAGTTTTCCAGCTTCATTTTTAGAGAGATGGGAGATGATCTTGTACCATATTTCTAAAGGAAAGAATGGTTTTTCCATTGCTATTATCATTGATTATAATTCTTTTTGTTGATAAAACAACAAGAAAAAAGAGTCATGTATAAATGTTACAATTTGCGCAGAAATAGAAAACAAAACTAGCAAGTTCAAATGAGAGCAGAACAGAAAAGTTAGAACGATATCTCTTTTTGCAGTTACAATATAGAGAGAGGATACGTGTTTTGAATTATCATCTGATAATTTGATGAACTCTATATATCCTAGAATTATGTTAAACTTTCACATATACCACATCTCAATTTCTCAAAAGGTTATTGTAATAGGAACATAATCTAGTCTGTTAACGTTTCCAGAAGAACCTAGTTAAAAATTGGCTCAGATTAAGCCGATGAACATATCAGAGAAATGGTGGTGATTGGACTATTTTCAGTGTTAAATATTAAAAATACAAACAGATAACCCATACTGATAAAATGGTAGAAGGTATATTGAAAGAAGCATGCAATTCACGTGATTCGATATGGTTCTGACACGTGACAGATATCCATTGCAAGCCACTCAAAGGGGAGAGTAAATGAAGTGGAGATAGAAGTAGATGAGATAAGAGTAAGCGGATTGGAGACCAAATTATGGACAATTGCCTGATATTAAATAAATAATAAATAAAAAAGAAAATTTTGAACCTTGACCATAATGTCGTTTGACAAGCAATTCAGTCTTAAGTCCAGTGCTACCACCAGTACTACGAATACGACTGTGTCAGATAACAAGAGCGGGTCGTCTTCTTCGTCCTCGGCCACGAGACCATTTCTTCTCTCGAACACACTACTATCACACACTGCAAGTAATGGGACCCTGAGTGTACTGGAGATCGGAGGGGTGTTCACCACCAACAATCCGAAGACCAGCGATCGCAACTTGTTGGACCTTTTAGGACAATTCGACAGAAAGAAGAGTGGGGGGGACGGAATTGACTCGACTAATGACCGGGAAGATGTCTCAAATGACGCAGAAGAGGGGTGTTCCTCGTCTAGAGCATTCTCCGAGAAGCATTTGGAGGAGCAGCCGAGCGTTGAGACACAAGGCGATAAAGATGTGAAAGAAACATCGCCATCAATAAAAACGGACCGTAAAATGGAGGGGAATGACGTGGATGTGAATAGTCTAAAATCGCAAAATAAGCATGAGACTGATACAGAAATAGCGACTCCGGGAACGAATAGCATTCCAGCACAAAATACAGACAATATTTCTGTGAATGAACAAATAACTGCGCAAATTCAGAAATTGCATATCGATGAGTCTTATCCAGACGCTGAACAGAAGGAGGAAGCTCAATTACAGGAATCTGGCGGAGAAAGCACATTTACCGAATCTGTTGCTCCTCCTACGAGATCTTCCGAAGGAGAGTTCCTCAACGAGGACTCAGATACCGACGAAGAAGATCCGGAAACCAATGATCTTGGTGCCATTGAATTGAATCACGATAGCCAGGAGGGCCAAACGGACCAGTCTTCTCCACATCAACCAATCAATAAAGCATTCGATTTCCAGAGATTTCTCGGTTTATTGAAAAATAAAAAGGCTGACCCCATTGTGCGCTATATCCGTTCGTTCTTGTCTTCCTTCTCCAAAAAAAATTGGTCGGTGGATGAACAGGTCAAATTGATCAAGGATTTTGAAGTTTTCATGGATGAAAAGTTTCAGGTTTACGAGCCATTCAGAACTCAAGATAACGATGAATTTGAGAATTCCACCGAGGGATTGGAGAAACTTATAATGAACAGATTGTATAACCAATGTTTCTCGCCAGCTATTTCCATTGAGAAGTTGGACATATCCCATAAACAGGATGTAATTCGGGACGAGAAATTGGCTATCATTTTACGCAAATTCTCTTGGGTTGAGGGAAAACATTTGGATATTGAGCAAAAGTTGTTAAATTCACACTTTTTGAAGATTGCCACAACCGAATTGGCCAAAATCAATAATTACCGTTCTCCAAGAGACAAAGTTATTTGTCTCTTGAATTGTTGCAAGATCATTTTTGGCTTCCTCAAACAATTGAACAAGGAAACCAATGCTGATTCGTTCATTCCTCTTCTCATTTACATTCTTTTGAAATCGAAGATAAAGAATATCGTGAGTAATATGGTTTATATCGAACGATTCAGAAATGATCGCAGGTTAGTAGGAGAACCAGGATATTATCTATCGTCATTACAAGGTGCCATTAGTTTCTTGGAAAATTTGAACCAAACTTCATTATCAGTAACCAAGGAAGAATATGATGAGCATATCAAACAATTTGAAGAAGAGTTAAAAAAGGAAGCAAAGGAGGCGGAAGATAGAAGAAGGATCCAGGCTCCAAAACCCCAAAGAGCGGTTTCGGGGTCTTCTGAGTTGGCTGAGGGACTCTCGAATAGCTTTGTCCCATCTTCAGTGCTACTCAATAGTGCAGAGATACTAAAAAGTTCTATTAAAGAGCTTTCATCCACATTTCTTAGTCCATCCCCAGACAAGTCGATTACCTCGGGGGCTTCTAGATTGCAAGTGCCTTCGTCAAGACAACAGGTGCTTTCGCCCAATCTAATTGATTTGGATGACACGGAGACATCCAGAACCCCAATAGACACGGATAATCAGAGTCAGATGGATAATGTGTACGATACGCTACACCAGATGTTCCCTGATATGGATGAGAGTGTGATAAGAGACATCATGGTGATTAAAAATGGTAATATAGGTGATTGTATAGATACACTCCTTTCGTTTGCCGAGGTGTGAATAATATGATGATATATGTGTAAATTATGTAGAGCTAATGGTCAAAGAAGAGATGTAGTGGTTACGGAATGACAATTGTTTTTATGGTTGATTGAGACAGGAGGAGGTTAAATACAATATGAAGGAAAGGTCGGTTTTAGCGTTTAAAGTTTTCTTTTTACGTCTTCTAAACCCTTCATCAGATTTGACTGATTTCACCTTCTAATTCCCAAGAAACGTTAGGATGGACGAGCAATTGGGTCAACTCAAGTAAATGCAGAACAGCCTCACCATCGTAAGTAGATGAGTAATTCGCAAATATCTTTATAGTGAAGTTCTCTCGAATCTTCAATTCGTTTAATATGTCTGAAATTACTCTGACCACCGAGATTGGTGGATTTCATCAATGTAATATCTATGTGGCGATCTTAAAATGTCAATTAATTGATTCAGAGATAAAGTTAAACTCTCGGTTGGAACAGGATATAGTAAAAGTTGATTCAAGATAATTGATTAATTCTTAGTTATTGTCTCTTCACACATTTTAGTTCATGTTATCTCTAACATGATACATTTCTGAATATACTACTTACGCTATTTTTTGAACGATGTCATTGAACACCACTCTATTGTTGGTTTCGCACAGCTACTGAAGTGAAGTGGTTTTTTCTTTATTTACTGCTTAAGACTGTTAATTTTTTAGATGTTGGATACTTATTATAAAGAGAGTTGCTTGATGGGTGTAGGAGTGTAGAGGTGGTGATATGTGGTGAAGCCGTTAATGATACACTTGACCACATTTACGTCAATTATATAAATATACAACTAAGACATCCCATAAATACGAAAAGAAGAACGCTGCTGGTTCCAAATAATGCCCAGTAGAATAGTTATTGAGCCAAGGAGAATAAAAGGAAGTCATTGTAAATATACCTGCTATTATTTCTCTATTTAAATAAAACTGTTTTTGTTGATAGAAATACCGGTTACTTCCCAATAGAGAAATCAACACTTCTCAGTACATTCCAGTCCGCTGCGTAACATAGAATCCAATTCCTGTTATTTTTCAACAACGGCAAGAATTTGGCCCAATTAACACAACCTTCCATTTAATTAATTGCAATTACTCCCCATCTATTAAGCATTGTTCTTTTTCTTCATCTGATATGTCTGAACAGTTCGAGATCTCTGACGCCGTTGTTGAGGCCAATGAGCCTATCACATCTAATTCTGAAACTCTTGGTGATCCAATTTCTAATGGTGTCTCTTCCGATGAACAAGAGGACTATGAACCCCAAGCGCCTGATATTTCCGACGAAGAGCCTATTGTGGAATCTAATGAACAGCCAACCAACGAAGAATCCGATGATGATTATAATCCCGAAGAATTCGGTGGTAATGAGCCCGACTCTGACATAAAGCCCGTTGTAACTGAGGCTGAATCAGCTGATTCGGAACACAATGTCGAGGAGTCCGAGGAGGAGGACGATGAAGATATCCTTTTCAGAGAAGGATACGATCCTAGTGACTTTGAAGGTGACGTTGTCGACAGTCATGGCGATATCGAAGCACATGCTCTTCCTGCCCATTTGACTATTTTACCACAGAAACCCCCTTCTGTTGTCGAGTCCGACCAAAATCAAGATATAATTGTTGGATTCAGTCAACTTATAAACAGTGACATGATCAAGGACCCATCGTTCCAGGATTTACTGCCTGAGAAACAAATGAGAAAGATGTTGGAGTTCTTAGCGGCCAAAAACATAAATTTGTGGAATTCTAAGACCATCAACTTCGACCAAGTCAAGTCTTACAACAAGCCGTTCAAAAATGTCAAGAACCCGATTCCATTGATCCCCGTCAATCCCTTTTGTAAGAGACCAGACATCACCATTCCGCCAACGACGGAAGATATCAAGGATTTTGACGATTTTGTCAACAGAGAGAAATATTACAACGATTTGGCCGAATGGGACCAATTTCCTCTTGGTTCGAGAATGTTCATTGGTAATTTGCCGGCCAACACGGCTTCCAAACAGGATTTGTTCAGAATCTTCAATGCTTATGGTGAAGTGATCCAGATCTCCATCAAAGCCGGATTTGGATTCGTCCAATTCAGAACCACGGAACAATGTTCCGATGCCATCAAGGGCGAGACCAATGTTCCATTGCACAACAAGGTGATGCATTTGGAGTCCTCTAGACCGCAATTGACCAAACCTAAGAATCCTGGCCATTACGAGAATCAAAGCAATAGCATTGGTGCTCGTCCTTCTCGTGTTGAATCATATAGAGAAAGGGTCCCCGAAGACCCAAGAACAGCCAGAAGAAGATCCAGATCTCCTAGAGCGGGAAGAGGTGCTAGACAGCCAAATAGAGGCAATGAAGGCTCTCCTTCCTACTCAGGTAATAGAAGATCATCTAAAGATGTCCCAGATTGTCAGGTTTATTCGACAGATAGATCTTCCGCTTTCTTTGCCAGACAGGTTGTCAAGGGCTTGAACTCGGCTAATATAGAGACTGAGCTCTCGGATGCCACCCACCAAGATATCAGAAATTTGATCAGTGAGGCCGCTTATGCTGGTGTTTTGGGTGTTTGCATTATCAACGAGAGAGATGTGGATGTTCAAGTATTCGAGCATACTGCCGATGGAGGAGTCAAATTCGATGAATATTTGAAGATAGAACCTAAGGTTGCAACTGATTTATTGACGAGAGCTAAGGCCAAGAAATATCCTAATAATAGCTCCTATGGATCGCAACAATCTGCTTCCATCTCCTATGGTACATCATATTCACCAAGAGCTTCTAATGCCTATCCTCAACAATCATCTTACGGCCAACAACAATCCTACGGTAGTCAACAACAAGCCTACGGTAGCCAACAACAAGCCTACGGTGGTCAACAATACGGCCAACAATACTCCCAATCGTCATACCAACCGCCACAACAATCCCAATCGAGCTCTTATATTCCTAACCAATATCAGCAGCAAAACGCCTCTCTTGGTTCTTCATACGTGCCTCAGCAACATCAGGCCCCTGTGCAGCCAGCCCCTGTTCCTTCCCAAAATAACCTTCTTCAAACCTTACAAAACATGGATCCTGCCCAAATGCAAAACATGTTAAGCTTGTTACAATCTCAAAACCAGAACCAATCTCCTCCACAACAACAACAACAACAAGCTTATCAAGTCTATCAACAAGCACCTCCTCCTCCTTCTCAGCAACCCGCTTCTAATTCCGGTTTATCCAATCTCTTATCGCAATTGCAACAGCCGCAAGTGCCCCAACAGCCAACCTTTGGTGGCTATGGGTCTCCAGCAGTGAGTAATTTGCCTCAATCCCGTGCTCCACCTCAACAACAGGCTCCAGCTCCTCAACAACAGCAACAACAACAACAAAGTGCACCCTCTTTCAACTTGATGGACACTCTTGCAAGATTGGGAGGCAAGAAATAGAGCATTTCGTGACCAGATTCTCTTTTCCTCTGTTTTGATTCACTATTGTATTAACTAGTATCTCTTTGAGCTTCCTCTCATTCTAAAATAATGATAATTATATTCCAATCTTAATATATGAAGATGAACGAAGACTTGTAGTTTTGGACGGGATGCGGAGGTTATAGGCGGAGACCCGTTCGTGCAATAACCGTTTCCCTTGTAAGAAGAGACAGCGGATCAAGAAGAGAGAAGATGAGTGTGACAAGAAACATTGGTTGTAGATATAAAACAAAAATAGATTATAGAGAGGCGAATATGGCGGTGGAAGCAACGGAATTGATTTTTCAGAAAGTTGCTAGCTTGCATAGTCAGGCATTGAAGTCTATCTACAATATTAAGAAGCTCACCTCGACGTCAGAGGAGATTATAATTTCAGATGAAAGGACAAGATTGTCACATGAGAGCATAAATATCATCCAACAGATGCGAGATTTGTTGTCTGTAGTCGATTTGGAAGTAAACGGAGACGAGGAGATGGAAATTGTGTTTTTGTATGAGAAATGGACAGAGAAACTTGGTGATCTACGTCTCTTTTTAAGAGAAACACAATTGAATTCGTTTGAGGACGAAATAGAGTATACAAATGTAGAACGGGTCAGCAAGTTTTCTAACGAATTCCGTGTTCATTTGACCGAGGAGGATCTATTCAAGGGGAGAAGCAACGAGAAAGAGGAGGCTGGGAAGAATGTGAACCAGCAAATATTAATGAAGAACAAGAAGATCACCTCTTCGTTACAACAAAGTAAACATATGATGGAGACGTCGATAATTCAATCGGAATTGAATCTCGACGAGCTCGAACAACAGACGAAAGATGTTCAGACGTTGAACGACAAGTATTCCTCTTTCAACCAGATGTTGCAAGTGAGTAACAAATTGGTCAATTTGATAAATGAACAGGACAAGAACGACCGAAGAATGATCCGGTTCTCGTTGTATTTGTTTTTTGCGGTTGTTGGATGGATACTATGGAGACGGATCTTCAGACGTCCCATCATGTTTCTAATCTGGAGCTTTTTCAAGATCTTTGATGTGTTTGGCTGGCTATCGAGATTAGGAGACAAGAACACGGAGGAGACGATTCAGCACATTTACAGCGAGATTTTGGCCTCCACGAGTGACGGCATCGAGAGTTTAATCGAGACTGCCCTCACAACGATAGTGGAGCAATTTGCTACGGAGACTTCGGTTACTCAGGTGGTTGAGATAGTTGCAGACGAGTTATAGAGGGGAGAAAAACCTAAAACTAATCCATGACGAAACGACATGTAACAGATGTAGCAGTACAGTGAGGGTCCCCAGAACAGGGCTATTGACGACATGAACACCAAATGCCAGAGACGGGTTCCTTGACGTTTCCCGAGGCTTCCATCCCATCCACCTCATTTCTCTCACAAGATCAATTAGAAAACACCCCATCTGGAGAACTATAGTTTGGACTTAATGCAGCCGCCGAATGTTAACTTTATTTCGTATTTATTGGTTTCCCTGTTTGGCCACAACGGCCCAACCACATTGTCCAATCGGTTTGTTTAGTTCTAGCCGAGCTGGGATTAAGCTCTAAAAAGAGCCATTGGTACCTGTGAGCTTGTTCCAGATGTCTCATTAGGCATGCTGCAAGATTGGAGGTCTCGGGGAAAGTGAAAAATTAGCAGCAGCGAGTACGAAAGAGCGATGTGTAGAGTCTATTTGCAGAAGTGTGAGTAAGTGATTTGCTAGAATGGCCGAGCAACCGATTGAGAGTCCACCGGTTGTTAAACAGAAAAAACAACGGGGGAAAAAGGGCAGAAATCCGGCGGATATCACCCCTGAATATATCGAAGAACAACGTAAACTCAGAGAAGCCAAGAAGGAGGCCAAAAGACAAGAATTGATATCACAAGGAATAGATCCCGATGAGGCTAATATTCCCAAGAACTTGAGATTCATCAAAAGACCGATGTTATCGGTGGCTGACAGCGATGGTGGGCCCGGCTTACCGTTGAAGATCATGACATACAATCTTTTGGCACAGACATTGATCAGAAGAAAGCTTTTCCCGACCAGTGGAGATGTGTTGAAATGGGTCAGAAGATCGAAGATTCTTTTGGCGGAATTGACCCATTATAATGCGGACATCATGTGTTTGCAGGAAGTGGATCATGTTCATTTCCTATCGTTTTGGAGTAAAGAGTTTGAGAAATTGGGATATGGATACAAATTTCACCGGGCAGACAACAAGAACCACGGCATTTGCATTGTTTTCAGAAAGACGTTGTTCAACTTGATCCAGACTAGTTTTATAGATTATGACAGAGAAACGTCTGGTGATGTTCCGCCTCGAACCGTCACCAGAAACGTAGGATTGATGACAGCCTTGGAATTCACCGACGAAGTTAAACAGAAATACGGGACTACTAAGAAGGGGATTATTATGGGAACAACCCATCTTTTCTGGCATCCATTTGGGACATATGATAGAACTAGACAAACATATGTGATTTTGAAGAAATGCAAAGAGTTCCAATCGACGATAAATACGCTTTATAACAAGGGAGAGACGGACAAATGGTTCAATTTCTTCTGTGGAGACTTCAATTCGCAGCCCTTTGATTCGCCATATCTCTCGATATGTTCGAAACCCGTTGTGTATGACGAAAGATGTGAGAAGGTGATTGGATGTTCTACAAGCTACCAATATTCGAAGGCCAGAGGAGTGGTGGAGGGTGGTGAGGAGGACGAAGATGAAGACGAAGACGAAGAGGAGGAAGAGGGAGGCAATGTGGAGAAATTTGGGACCAATCAGCCCAAAGACCCCGTTCCAGAGGAATTTGTTGCCACACCGGAACAGAAGGAGATGGTAACCAAATTGCAATCATTACACAATTCGTTGGATATGAGGGCCATTTCGCTCTATTCTGTGGGCTATAAGGCCGTTCATGGCGAGAATTCCGGACTAGATAACAACCGAAACGAGCCATTTTTCTCCAATTGGGCACATACCTGGAGAGGATTACTAGATTACATATTCTTGGTGAAAAGTTGGGACGTTAGCACCGATTTCACGCAGATCGACAGTCTTGGCCAATTTGAGGCTGAGAACGGTGTGAAGATCCAACAATTATTGAGAATGCCTCTTCCCGGCGAGATGGGAGAGGAACCCAGTGGTCAACCAAGAGAAGAACAATATCCAAGCGACCATTTGTGTATGATGGCGGCGGTTGAATTGAGGCTCTGAAGAGATAGACCCAGACAGATAGAACGGGGTGTGGAGATTATCAGATGAGATGCACATGGTGAGACATGAGCTAATGAATGAAAGAAGGATTGGAGATGGGAGTTGGGGAAGATGGGAGTTGGGGAAGACCAGCGTTGGGGAAGACGAGAATGGAGAGTGATGGCTGAATTGGAGAGATGGCACAAATGGCCCTTGAATCAATGTATTATCTGTGTTCTTCATTGTAGCATCAATGGTGCCGTCATAACACCGTCAGGACGAAGGGGTTGCATGCATTAATGGGTCGGGCTTTACACGAACAGGCATAGACTCCACGTTTGCCAAGTAGACGGGGATGAGTATAGAGTTTGAGGGTGAGAGTGCGAAGGTGTGAGAGATGGAGAAGTTGGAGCAAGTCGGAGCAAGTTGGATTACGACGAAATGTCGATACCTGGAATCCCCCCACAATCGGCTGAGTTGACGTGTGTCGCCATAGCTGTCAAAACGCTCGTAAACACACGTCTATCGAGTAACTCCAGCAGCATTGTATCTGGCAATTGTGTGCCAATGATTCGCCAACATGAAACGGAAACCTTCGATGCCACTGTGATTGGCTGGGAAACAGTGGCCCTGCCTAGCTTTTGCACCCCCTGCCTGGGTTGCTCTGTATCATGTCACAACGAGTTTCTTTTTCTGGCCCGTTGCATCTCAATCAGTTATTGGATTTCCCCATTAAGCAGCTGCTTGGGAAGGTTTAGACTTTTCGCGCATAATGCTCCAACTTAATTACGGCTGCTGGAGTGTCCCCAGTTGTGCTGGTTGCACGATAAGCATTCGGGTTGCAATAAATAGCGGGCCAATCGGTGTTTTCTGCCATTGGAGTGTTTTTCGCTCTTGTTAGTGCTGCTTAACACAACATGTCAGGTACTGATTCTACAGAGGTGCCTCCTTCAAAGGAAGTGGAGAAACAAGTTCCCGCCGAGGACGACGAAGATGAGGACATTGACCAATTGATCGAAGACTTACAATCCCACAAGGGGGGAGAAGACGAGGATGAGGAGGAGGCCGAGGTGGCCAAGGGCTCCTACAGACCGGTTCCAGAGGAATTGTTGCAAACCGACCCTTCTGTTGGTTTGAGCAGTGCCGAGGTGACCAAGAGAAGAAAGAAGTTTGGGTTGAACCAAATGGCCGAGGAGAAGGAGAATTTGTTCGTCAAGTTCGTGATGTTTTTCGTGGGGCCAATTCAATTCGTCATGGAGGCTGCTGCTGTTTTGGCTGCTGGTTTGGAAGATTGGGTCGATTTCGGGGTCATTTGCGCCTTGTTGTTATTGAATGCTGCCGTTGGGTTCATCCAGGAATACCAAGCTGGTTCCATTGTGGACGAATTGAAGAAAACCTTGGCTAATTCCGCCTTTGTTATCAGAGATGGCTCGTTGATCGAGGTCCCTGCCAACGAGGTTGTTCCCGGTGATGTCTTGCAATTGGAAGATGGTACCGTTATTCCTGCCGATGGGAGATTGGTTTCCGAGGATTGCTTCTTACAAGTCGATCAATCTGCCATCACTGGTGAATCTTTGGCCGTGGACAAGAGAAGCGGAGACGCTACCTTCTCGTCCTCCACCGTCAAACGTGGTGAAGCCTTTATGATTGTCACTGCCACCGGTGATTCCACCTTCGTTGGTAGAGCTGCTGCTTTGGTCAACAAGGCCTCTGGTGGTACTGGGCATTTCACAGAAGTGTTGAATGGTATCGGTATCATCTTGTTAGTGTTGGTCATCGTCACATTATTACTTGTCTGGACCGCAACCTTCTACAGAAGTGTCAAGATTGTCCATATCTTGAGATACACCTTAGCTATCACCATTATTGGTGTTCCAGTCGGTTTACCAGCCGTTGTTACTACTACCATGGCTGTTGGTGCTGCTTATTTGGCCAAGAAACAAGCCATTGTGCAAAAGTTATCTGCCATCGAATCGTTGGCCGGTGTTGAGATCTTGTGTTCTGATAAAACTGGTACTTTGACCAAGAACAAGTTGTCCTTACATGACCCATACACTGTCGAGGGTGTCGAACCAGATGACTTGATGTTGACTGCCTGTTTAGCCGCTTCCAGAAAGAAGAAGGGTTTGGATGCCATCGATAAAGCTTTCTTGAAATCTTTGATTAAATACCCAAGAGCCAAGGCTGCTTTAACCAAGTACAAGGTTTTGGAGTTCCATCCTTTCGACCCTGTTTCCAAGAAGGTTACCGCTGTTGTCGAATCTCCAGAAGGTGAAAGAATTGTCTGTGTCAAGGGGGCCCCATTATTCGTCTTGAAGACCGTCGAAGATGACCACCCAATTCCAGAAGATGTCCACGAAAATTACGAGAATATGGTTGCTGAGTTTGCTTCTAGAGGTTTCAGATCTTTGGGTGTTGCTAGAAAGAGAGGTGAAGGCCATTGGGAAATCTTGGGTATTATGCCATGTATGGACCCTCCAAGAGATGATACCGGATCCACCGTCAATGAAGCCAGACATCTTGGTTTGAGAGTTAAAATGTTAACTGGTGATGCCGTTGGTATTGCTAAGGAAACTTGTCGTCAATTAGGGTTAGGTGCCAACATTTACAATGCCGAAAGATTAGGTTTAGGTGGTGGTGGTGACATGGCTGGTTCTGAAATTGCTGATTTCGTTGAAAATGCCGATGGTTTCGCTGAAGTTTTCCCCCAACACAAGTATAATGTTGTTGAAATCTTGCAAAACAGAGGTTATTTAGTTGCCATGACCGGTGACGGTGTTAACGATGCTCCTTCTTTAAAGAAAGCTGATACTGGTATCGCTGTTGAAGGTGCTTCCGATGCTGCTAGATCCGCTGCCGATATTGTTTTCTTGGCCCCAGGTTTATCTGCTATCATTGATGCTTTGAAGACCTCGAGACAAATTTTCCACAGAATGTACGCCTATGTTGTGTACCGTATTGCCTTGTCGTTACATTTGGAAATTTTCTTGGGTTTATGGATTGCTATTTTGAACAGATCTTTGGATATCAACTTGATCGTCTTCATTGCTATTTTTGCCGATGTTGCTACATTGGCTATTGCTTATGATAACGCTCCTTATGACCCAGAGCCAGTCAAATGGAACTTGCCAAGATTGTGGGGTATGTCCATTGTTTTGGGGGTTATTTTGGCCGTCGGTACTTGGATCACCTTGACCAGTATGTTCATGAAGAAGGGTGGTATCATCCAGAACTTCGGTGCTATTGACGGTGTTTTGTTCTTGCAAATCTCGTTGACCGAGAATTGGTTGATTTTCATCACCAGAGCTCAAGGTCCATTCTGGTCGTCAATTCCATCGTGGCAATTATCTGGTGCTGTCTTGATTGTTGATATTCTTGCTACCTGTTTCACGTTATTCGGCTGGTGGTCTCAAAACTGGACTGACATTGTGTCGGTTGTCAGAACCTGGATCTGGTCGTTTGGTGTGTTCTGTGTCATGGGTGGTGCTTATTACTTGATGTCCACATCGCAAGCATTTGACGATTTCATGAACCGTAAGCCTCCTCCAGAGAAGAAGTCTGCCAGAAGTCTTGAAGATTTCATTTTCTCCATGCAAAGAGTATCCACTCAACACGAAAAATCGTCATGATTGCATGACTTCGTTGTGTTGGTGGGGATGTGGTTTACGATAGACGCTAGGGGGAGAGATCTGATTTATGTTATTTCTGTGGTCAATCAGATTGGTTCTTTCTGGAGAGGATATTTTAGATTGCTTTCTCACAGCATGACCCGCATGTGTTTTTCGGTTTGTTGTGTGAACGTTGTTCTTTATTTATAAATTTTTGTTACTCATTGTTTGATTCCCATCTAATTAACTAGTATTCGTATCAATGTGTAGAGATGCATGAGGTCTGGGTCATTAAGATGGGGTTAGTTCGATCTGTTAGTGCATGGAAGGGTCGGACATAATTGAAGAGATCTTTACCGCCAAACGTTACTCATTCTGGCCTAATGACAGGACTTGTTTCCGTGTAAAGGACACACTTCATTTCGCTGCAACATCTCTCTGCACGAATGCCCTATGCCATGTCGCTCTTTCTTATCGGCGTGCGGCAGTCGAGTTATCTGCGTCGAGGAACACTTCATCAAGTGAAAAATTATAATATCAACTTCTTCTCTGCTTCTTTATCTTTTCCATATTCAACATGCCGCCAAGAAAGATGAAGCCCAAGAAGACAGGCATAATACATTGTGGCTCCAAGTCCAAAACAGCCACCACACCACCTCCGATTGGTGCTCTTGACGACACCATGGCTGAACCGTTGGAAGTCCCAGAACCCGAGGAACATGTTCCTGGTTGGTTACAGGTGATATATTCGGCTCAAGATTATCTCAATGACCATATGACCGTCAACAAGTTCGTCCAATTGGTGTTGGTCAGTTACATGTGTCACATCTTGGCCATGAAGAATATCGATTATTTGCAGGAGAATTACTCCATTCTCTTATTTGGTCTTATTGGGGTGTTTGCTGGTGTTGTCATTTCGTACAAGGGAAAATATTCGCTCTTTGAGAAGGGTGTTCTCAAGGAAGAGCCGCCTTTACCGTCGTTTGATCTCATTTATGCCGTGGTTATCCCCTTATGTTTGTCTTTCATCTTGGATAAGGATTCCATTGGCCTCAATTTGGCTTTGAGCACCTCCATCTCTGATATCCATTGGATTCCAGATCTTGTGATCCCGATCTCCTTCTTACAAACATACGAAGAAAACGGCTTTTTTCCATATCAAGTCATCAAGGTGCTTATCCATCGTGGTTTGTTGTATTTGATCTCCAGTTTGAGCAAAAGTGACGATAACAACAGATCCTTGAACAAAACAGAGATCCAATTATTGACCGTTTTGTTGGATAACCTTTTATTCCACATCGATCCAGACACCTCGCCTATTGCCTTGGTCATATTACAAAAATTGATGATTGTGTTGATTGGTTTAATTGTGCTTAACATTCCCATGATGATGGCTTACAGAAATTCGGGTAGTAAGCCAATTCATGCCTATGCTATTGCGGCTACTTTTGGCGCTGGCTTCTATTACGGTGTCAACTATCTTCTCGAGCCAGTGTTGGACCAATCACCTGTCGTTTGGCTCCAGGAATTTATCTTTGAAGACGAGTCCAGATTGCTCATCTTACAAGCTTGGATTGTCTGTTTGGCTGTAATTGTCCCTCTCACCTTTAATTTCAGTGGAAAGCTTTCGCTCAACACCAGAAGAAAGATCTGGCATTATTCCATCTTTGCCATGTTGGTTGTTCCTCTCGCGCAGGATTACGAGTTCGCCCAAATCGCATTGGGTGGAATGATCTCAATCTTCGTCATCATCGAGTTACTCAGAAGTACGAACTTGACCTTCATTGGCGAATGGTTGAATAATCTCATGATCGACTTCCAGGACCATAGAGACCAAAGCGGGCCATTGGTCATCTCCTACTTGTTTCTACTCATCGGCATCGCATTGCCAGTGTTGTTCAACAAAGAGTGTTCTACGTCGTCTTACGCCGGTTTGATTGCCTTGGGGGTTGGTGACTCGTTGGCCTCAACCATCGGAAAGAAGTTTGGGTCTAATAAATGGACGGGAACAGACAAGACCATCGAGGGAACAATTGGGTTTGTTTTTGCCTCCGCTGTCTGTTTCTTGGGGTTAATGCATGTTGGATTCATAACCGACAAGTCTTACGAAGCTGTGTTAATCACTAGTTTATTGGGCGGTATCATGGAGGGAGTTGCAGAGTTGAACGATAACTTCCTCATCCCATGTTTCATGTTTATTGTCTTAGAGGGGTTTTAAGATGATTGTAGAATAAGAATCTCTAAAATATAAAAAAGTGTATATAGTGTTTGATGTAGTTCTCAGTATTATCCCCACATGTGTTTCCCCTACCAACACCTTCCTCTTTCAGCCTATTCTACTGAGACATTTCCCAACATCTCTGTTCGTGTCTTTACCAAAGTGTAAATTTCTGGTGGGAAATAAATTATTATGGCGTAGGTTTTTATTCCAACAGGAACCACGAAGAAGCTCAGTGTCACTCTTTAATTAATTATCGACATGTCTGTAGTCAAGACCGTCAAATATTACTCCAAATCCGTTCTTTTTGCCACCCTCATTGCCGGATGTGCTCTCTATGGGGTGATGGCCTCGGTGTTCTTGACAGCTATCGGTAGAAGGGACTTGGCGCAATGGACCGTTGCCAGAGCGTTTTATGGGTCTGTTTCCACCTTGATGAACATCAAGATCAATGTCATCAATGAGGAGAGATTGAGCGGATTACCTGCCATTCTCGTGGGAAATCACCAATCTGCGTTGGATATCTTGATCTTGGGTAAGGTTTTCCCCAAGAATTGTTTCGTTACATCCAAGAAGTCGTTGAAATACGTTCCGTTGTTGGGCTGGTTCATGAGTTTGAGCGGTACTTTCTTTCTTGATAGATCTAGAAAAGAGAAGGCCAAGGCCGTTTTGAACAAGGCGTTGAAGGACTTGAAGAAGAGTAAGAAGGGGTTATACATATTCCCGGAAGGAACCAGATCCGCCACCGAACAATTGGAATTGTTGGACTTCAAGAAGGGTGCTTTCCATTTGGCTGTTCAAGCCCAAATCCCAATCATCCCCATAGTTGTGTCCAACACCTCGAACATCTTCAGTTCCAAGACCAAGACCTTCAACTCCGGCGTAATTACCATCGAGGTGTTGGAGCCAGTCTCCACCGAGGGTTTAACTGCCGAGGACGTCACTCAATTGGCTGCCACCACCCAGGACAAGATGTTGACCACATTGAAGAAAATCGGCTATTCCAAGACATCCGATGGCTTGCAACCGACCGTTGTTGAGCCGGAAACTGACGAAGATGCCGGAGAAACTACCACTTTGTTATCGTCTACTTAGAGAGAATTTGTTTATGAATAATGTGTTTAATGTATATAAGGAATAGAAGAACGGTTATATTGAGGTGTGTAACAGACAACATGACTATCGAGTCGAACTAGACGAGTCCTAAATATAGAATGTTTGTTACATTTGCAAGGACGTGGCACTGACGTCAACTAAGGTTTCCGTATAGCCCTCGGCTCAACGCAGTCGGGAACAAAATTTGCACCCAACGGTGTTTATGCGTGATTTGCGGCTGTGACGAGATGGTTCCAAGCCTTGTGGGCATCAGTGCTGCTCAGGGACATATATGTATATATATGGAGGAATTCAGTATGATGAAGAAACCGTCGTGTAGATAGAATCAACAATTAAAATGGTAAGTTTTCATTCTTGACATCCCGCCTTTCACTCGCTAATCGACAGGCTTATTATCAACAACAACAACCAAATTACGGTCCTCCACCGCAACCAATCTACATTCAACAAGCTCCACCTCCAAGAGATGATGGTTGTTGCGGTGGTTGTTGTGGATGTTGCATGGGTATGCTAGCTTGTTGTGCCTTGGAAGACCTTCTCTGTTGTCTCTGTGCTTGAAGAGGGTGATAGAATGTGAATTTCGGTTAGATTTGTGAATTGGTGATTTTGGCTTATTACCTGGGTATTTTTTGAACAATATATGTCATGGCGTTTAAACTCGTCTGGGTGTAGTACTACTGCAGCATAATAACCGATAAGGCTCGAACTCTCGACTCCCGTATATTCCCATTCTATTATATCCTTTATTATACCCAAACCCCAATAACCTAACCCACCATCACCAATTGAATTCCTCAATCAAACATCTGACATCATATCTTCTGTCTATTAAATCGTCTCTGGTCGCCCGCAACTCATTCATCATAGATGGGCCTCCGCAACCCAATAAAAATATTCTTCCTCTTCCAGGAGCATTCTTGCTTTGTAGACCAATCTCCAATTCCTCATGAACAAGTCGTCTCATGTTAGGTCTTCCCGCCCTCAGAGTGATCACAATAGTTACATTCGGATCAGCAGAAAGCTCTTGAAACACCAGTAAATTTAAAAACAGCTCATGTCTCACAATCCAAACAAGCTTAACCTTGATAGAGAAATTGAATTCAAAAAAATTCCTATATGTCTGGTAGATTGGTAATGCAAACGCAATTCCAGAGCCCCCTGCAATGAGCAATATTTCGTCCGATGATGTTATAGGATAATCTTTGACACCAAATGTATAATTTAGCTTGGAATGAGAACCAGAATGCACCAAAGGAGAATTCTCACCAGAAGAAGACTCGTCATCGGAAATTGTAGCTGACTTTATCAATTTATGAGGCAAATGGGAATGACTGTTCCCATAAGGTCCAGTCAACATCACAAACATGGAAGAACTAGAAACCCCATTTTCTTTTAATTTCAACAATCTCATAAATAGCTTGTTTGTAAATCCCTGTTGCTTCTTTATAAGAATCTTAATGGTATCCTTCTCTATAAAAGGCGAGGACATAATCGTGAACGGGTGTGCCTGAAAGATTGATATTCTAGGCACTGTGATATATGTATGATCACTCAATTCATACTCAAAAGATTTTCTCCAGAGTAATGAGCTTCTATCAACCGTCACGAGAATAAATTCACTGGCTTCATCTAACTGGAAGTGTGCCTTCAAGAACCAGGATTGATAATATGAAACGATTTTGTTGATCAAGACCGAAATGGACAAAACGATCACAATAGCCTTATTTATCTTATTATTGATATGAAGATAAAGAAATGGCAACGAAGAAATATAAACTATATAGTGAGTAGCTTTGAATAACTCGTAGAATCTACTTCTGAACCGCAGGAGAGACGTAACCAGAATTAATCCAAACAACGTAGCCAAAACAACCCCCATTCTGCACACCAAATCAGAAAAGATGTACCACCAATTCAACACACGGATAAAAGCAGCAATGTGGACAAAAAGAATCAAAAGCGTTATGATACCCAACCACTTGTGGTACAACAAATAGGTCTCATAAGAATAATTGGGAATGAGTAATTGTAAGGGAAAATGTTTCAAAGGCAATAAGTAAAGAAGACTGATGTTTATCATAGAAAGAACACCTGCCTTATAAGCCAACAAGAAATAATTGACAATGGTTAGCTTGTAAAGGTAGATGAATATTGTCATAGCTATGAAAGACACCACGCCATACACCTGAAAATTGGAGCTGAAACAATATCGAAGAAACCCATATCTGGGCAATCTTATGAGATGATAACCGAGTTTGGATCTGTAGGATATATTTGACACCCCAAACGTTTTCTTCCTTCCAGGGGCCATACAGCTCATCATCTTGTAGATGAAGGAGATGGAGATTGCACAGACGAAAAGTGCGCCATAATTAAATATAAACGTCTGATTTTCTTCGAGCGTGCCTACAAATTGTATCACATCTTCAGAAGAGAAAGGATCTTGATTCTCCCTGAATGGCGACCTCGATAGCTCGCCATTTTGGCTATTTGGAGCCATAAAGAAGCTGTTCTGTTCCATCAGCTCACACGTCCTACACTCACCCACCAAATAAAATAATCACGACGAACGGCCAAATCGTCAATATTTATTTCCCACTTCCAATATGTTTGCCCCTACTGCCGTGATGGCTTAGTTATCTGATCTGGCTTAGTTGTATAGTTTATAAGCAGCAAATCCGTTCACGGACATCCAGTATTCAGAGAGAAATGCTTCAGTTGGAGAGTAAGGTGTCTATCTCTTGAGCGATAGAGATATCAATACATAAGAATTCGCATCTACAGGTCTAAAGGAGCCATCTACTTGGCGTTATTGGTCAAAGTCTTCCTGACAGTTCCATCGGCTCTTCTTCGGTGAAGCATGCACCATCAATCTTATCTCAGATATCTGCGAGCATGAGGACAATTCGGAGAACGAGTTGGCCGAAGGGATGAACTGAAGAATTGGCGAGATTGCATAATAATTGCGTTATTACGGCCAACTGTGTTCAAGATGTCTGCTTCGAATCTAGTAATAATTATTCATTGATCAGAGACTACTTTATCTACAACCAGTTCATCTGAACAATCTACATCCATCATTTCATCTATATATTATACCAATCTATAACCTTATTTCTTCTTTTGAGAAGTGGAGTTCTTTGGTAACGCCTTGGCATATGGAATGAACTCCGGTTCACCTGGAATGTACTTTCTCAAAACCTCTGGAACAACTAAACCGTCTTCGGTTTGGTAGTTTTCTAAGATACAACATAAGGCTCTTTCAGTGGCACATAAGGTGGAGTTCAAACAATGGACGTATTTCTTTTCCTTTTCGTTCATCTTCTTGATACCACATCTGATTTCCAAGTTTCTCGATTGGTAATCGGTACAGTTTGAACAGGAAACCAATTCCTTGTATTCCTTTTGGTATGGGAACCAAGCTTCCAAATCGTATTTCTTGGCAGCGGCGTTGTTCAATTCACCAGAGACAATACCAACAACTCTGTATGGTAAACCCAAGGATTGGTAGAATTGTTCGGATAAACCGATCATTCTGTCGAATTCGGCCCAGGACTTTTCTGGTTCAGTGAGACAGAATTGCTCGATCTTCTCAAAGGCATGGACTCTGAAAATACCCCAAGCATCCTTACCGTGGGAACCGGCTTCTCTACGGAAACAGGATGAATAACCAGCATATCTGACTGGTAATTGTTCTTGTGGAGATTCGAACCATTCCCCAGCGTGATAAGCGGAAATAGGTTGTTCAGAGGTGGCGATCAAGTACTTTTCGTCTTCACCGTCAATGACTTTGTACAACTCCTCGTCGAATTGTGACAATTGTGCGGTTTTGGCCATGACATCCTTGTTCATCATGACTGGAGCTTGCAACGGAGTGTAGTCGTTCTTGGATAAGAAACTCAAACCGTAATTTATCAAGGCTTGGTTCAAGAAAACACCGTAATTTCTCAAGAAATAACCACGATGACCAACGATTCTGACACCTCTTTCCGGGTCGTAACCGTCTAATCTCAACAAGACTTCGTGATGGGACAAGGCAGCTGGTTTTCCAGTGGCAGTAGCGATGTCACCAACCTCGGTGATGCCTGCTGGCTTCCAATCTCTGATCAATTCATTGTTTTCTTCGTCGTTGGAGATGACAACAGATTCATGGACAATGTTACCGATCAAGTTGACCTTAAGTCTGAGCTTTTGGTCGGCTTCTTGTTCCTTCAAGATCAATTCTTGCTTCTTTTGCACCACCTTTTCCTTCTCGGCCACTAATTCGGAGGCGTCTTCCTTGTTCTTGAACTTCAATCCGATCTCCTTCTGGATCTTGTTTTGTTCCTTACCCAAAACATCCACCTCGAATCTGACCTTGGTCCATTCTTTGTAATCGGCGATGATTTCATCGACTAATTCCACAGAGTCTCCTCTGGCGATTTGGGACTTTCTGATGATTTCCGGGTTACCACCCTTCTCTTCAATGAATTGGATGATGTCAAGCATCTTGTATCTTTATGAGCAATGGGAAGAGAACTACTGCTACTGTATTCAATGGGCTCGTTTCTTGATGTGTGTTAGTGATGACGCTGGAAAATTTAGAGTCGAGCGGCGGTAATTAGAGTGGAGTGTGTGAGTGTTATGCTGGCTGCATGCTGCTGCTGTAGACGATTGACATGCATTAGGGTTCCAAGTTGCAAAAGTGTAGGGATATATTTTGATACACAATAGACATGTGAACTGTGTGAAATCGGCTGGTAGTGTGATTTGTGTTCTTTTGGTTCAAGTCTTGGACTTTTCTCCGTCCATTTTTCACTTCTCATACACAAACCCAATCTCTTTTGTATCCTTTATCCAGTTCAAGTAGAAACATATCTAATCCACACCATTATCTATTTTCTACTCACATCTTCGCCACAAGTCCTCGCTATATTATTTGCTACCGGTATTGGTTTCTACCTGAAAATATCTAAAATTTCCACATATCCAGAACCCCGTTGACCATGGGGAAGAAGAGCTTCAAGGACCCCGAATCGTTGTTAGAATTGCCACTCAACACTTCTTCTCATCTCTCCTTCTTCA
Organism: Nothofagozyma chilensis; assembly: GCA_030573195.1. Lineage (NCBI taxonomy): Eukaryota > Fungi > Ascomycota > Pichiomycetes > Serinales > Cephaloascaceae > Nothofagozyma > Nothofagozyma chilensis. The sequence continues at coordinate 322,128 of JAJMCV010000136.1, forward strand.
AGGGCCCCGAAAGGTCTCGTCAACATGCAAACAGATATTTCATGAGTTTGAAGATCAAGAATTTGGTGTTTCCAAGGAATTGGGAAGATTCAAAGAACACTTCCATTGAATTGGATGCTGCTAGTTTCTCAACCACGGGTCAGGATATTACCATATTTGACGATAGAGTGTCTTCCGGTACCATGGAATCATCCATAATTGATCCATCTTCACCAATTCTCAAAGTTGATACAAAGAAGCACTATTTCACAGGGTGGTCATCATTTCGTAGACATGATTCTTCCCATGTTGAATCCTTGACTATTCCGGTCAGTCTCAATGATGTACCAAGTGAACCTGAGCATCCCTTTATTGTAACTTCTCCACCCCATTTGGAAATTTCATATGATTCGGAAGTTCAAGGGGGAATCACTATTCCAGATGAGCTGCTAGTTTGTTATCAAAAGTTCAAGAGCGAGAATGCGAATTTAATCAAACCTGATCTTTCCATCATCGATTCATTGAAAATTGCAAATGAGAGGAGTCGGGAAGGAAAGAAACCTCCTATTGTTTCCCTTTTTCATAACAGGTATTCTCTTGTTGATTCTTTCAGCAATAGGACTGTCTACATATCTGGCAATGAAACTGGATCGTTTACGAAGGACCGTGGTATTGAATCTGAAAATAATGTTCAGGCATTAAAATTGATTCATGAAGATACTTCTGTTGGTCCAAACAATAATTATGAAGTCAATGAGCCATGGGAAGATATAGACTCAAATACTGGATCGATGTTCCAAGCTGATACAACGGAACCAGATACTGAGTACGTTTTGAATGAACCCGGATCCCAAGATCTCGAGAGAAATGATCTTATAGAGCTCACACCGCTTGAAAGAAGCCCAGAGTTCGATCATAGCATCCTTTGGGAAGATGAAGCTTTTGAACTCACAAAGAATGAAAAACCTATCAGAGATAATATGTTCAACAGAATCAAAATGGTTTTGAGGAGATGTGCTTGCTCCTCTTCACCAGCAAACATGATTCAAGCCCAAATATCACAGACGACTCCATTTTCACCAGTATCATATACGATTCCTGCATTTAGGGGGAATAGAGATGATGTGTCGACATTTCTTGAAAGATTTACCTTTGATGGACCTTGGGGCGGATCAGCTGAGGATGGGGTCTGGGATTTGTTTCGAGACGAAATAACAGATATCCCTTCTGACGAGAGACTTGATATTAGAGACTCCAGTATATTTGATGGTGTCACTATATCCGAAAGTATGAATAGAGGACTCTATTCACGCATTAAATTTGATAAATATGCTGAAGTCTTGGTTTACGATAGGAATGATAAAACTACGAGTTCTGATAACTTCACTCCAGGCGAATACAAGAATAATTGCACGGGACAATCTAGTCAAAAGGAAAACAAAAGTAGGAAATTATCATATTCTGGATCAATAAAAAGATCCAAGAAGAGAATTGGTTCAATCATATCCAAATTATCAGATCTCCACGACTCACCACCTATCCCTCGTGGCAATAATGAAGTGTTACATGCGAAAGTCATCAAGCCCATATTGAAGAACAGGGAGAATCAAAATATGGTCCATGAGAGCGTTAAAATGAAAGGGTATGATGATATGAGCTTTGAAGATTTTCTTTATCGGTTTGAGAGTCATGAAAGACTGAAAATGGAGTCTGAGCCCTATTTAATCAGCCAGAGAAAGAAACAGATCAACACCTACAATATGATAACGTAAATTAGGAAATCATGATTTATATTTATGTTAAAATATAAGGTGTTTGCAATATGGTAGTCCTTTTACGTGTGAAGCCCGAAATACAAGAGACATAATTTGTAGCTGCGAAACCAGTCTCATGAAATATAATAAAAACTCTAATTCTACAACTCAATGGGTATTTTATAGATAGGTGTAGTTGGTAAACGTGTAAAACTTAGTAGAGGAAAAATTGGTTTTGGTTGCAGGCGATAGAATGAGATTATGCAATCGCTAATATTAGATCGGTCCATTAAGAAATTAAGACCAAGGGAGTTCACCACTGTATTCACAGAGTCCCTCTATAGTAAATTACAACAAGAGCTCTCACCCGAGTTCCCGTCAAAAGCCCACGGTGGTGCGGTGAATAGTTTGTCTCTAGAAACGAACGATTATCGGTACTTATTAAGTGGAGGAGCCGACGGACATATCAAGCTTTGGGATGTCAAAGAGATCCCTGAAAAGAAAGAGGAATATGAAGTTGTGCAATATCAGAATGTTGGCACAATATCCAAGAAGAATGGCCATGATTTTGGGGTCTCTTGCATCCAATGGTGGCCCTTTGACACGGGCATGTTTGTATCTGGATCCTTTGACCATACTGTGAAGATATGGGATACGAACCAATTGAGCGAGGTTTATTCTTTTGATATGGATCAAAGAGTTTATGCTTTCGACTTGTCTCCCACTGGGACTGAGTCATTGGTTGCTGTGGCCAGTGACCAACCGTTTCTAAGATTGTTGGACATAAGAACTACATCTTCTGCTCACACCTTGACTGGACATAAGGCTAGGATCTTGTCTGTGAAATGGTCTCCCACTAATCCATATATGCTAGCCTCTGGGGGCTCTGAAGGGGAAGTTTTACTATGGGATATACGACGGAGTGGTGGTTGTGTTTGTCGTTTGGATATGCATAGGACAGATGGGTCAAAGGCAATAGAATACAAGAACTCGACTGCACTTGGTGGGGATATCCCGAATGTGAGGGCACATACGGGTCCTGTTAACGGTTTGGTTTGGACGGAAAATGGCACAAATATCATCACCACTGGAAATGATCAGAAAATTAGAGTTTGGGATTTGGCTCCACCAGGAGCTGTCAATAAGCTTGTAAACTTCGGGCCCTTGGTGAGAAATAAATACCCACAAAATCTAACACCGTGTTTGAGTCCATTCTACGAAACAGAATTACAGTATTTGTTGTTTCCTTCGGATAGTGGAGATGTGTTCGTATACTCCATATTGGATGGGAAACTTGTTTCCAGACTTAGAAGAGGAGCAGTGGCCACGAGAACATGTTCGATTGTGTATCGTGGAGAAAACTCTGCGAGATATATTTGTGGGACTTTAGGAGGCGAGATTATAGGCTGGGGTCCTAATTTGGGTGGTCCCAAGTTCACTAAGACCCAGAAGGCGAAGTCTAAAGGAAAAGATGATGTTCTTGATAGAATTCACCATGAGCTTGAAGCGAGAAAAATATTGCATGATGGGATGTAAAGATAGAGTTATCAGATATGGGTACATAGTTAAAATAGTTTACATATTAGGTTCAACGTGTGGTCAGAGCTGACCTGATAGCATGATGAATTGAGGCATTTGTGCTCGTAATATACGAAACAGGCTATCGTGATAACATATGAGCGCCGTAACCGTTGGTGAGCGGAATTAGTGTTCTTTCCAGAAGCTTGTCTGTTGATAACACATCCGCGGATGAAGTTATCGGAAATTTTGTTACATCCTGTTCGAGCTTCTACATAGGTCTTATCTGCTTTCGTTCACCCGCTACTAATGTAAGCAATGAGTAGCTATAACCGTTCTGTTCCCGATTGGGATCTAAGTCTTGGCCTATTCACAGTTGTTATCTTTTGGCGTGAAATCTGCATGTAGCTGTGGAAATGCGACTACAATGGGGCACTACAGTTGGTCCCTTGTCCAACAAAGGGCGGTGTTACGTGTGGTCTTTAGAAATGGAGAAACAACGGAGGAATGCTATGAATCACTTCCAATAATACCGGCCCGATTTAGGTGTTCTCAGCTTAGGAAAAGCACGGCCGACCATCTATGGTGTTGTAGTGGTGTTCTTATCTCACAACATGCATCACCCGCATTCCTGGTTGACGGTGACAAGTACTAGTTCTACGGCAATTCATCAGCGATGGTCTGTCGATAAGATGTTAAGCTGAAACATGATTGGACTAAGCCTGATACTAAGTAGTGCTCGTATTCTTGAGATGCGTGTTTATGTAGAGCCCTGAGAACCACCGTGGACTGATATATAAGCTCCTCTCTCTAACCCAATTGGAGCTAAATCCACAGCCATCATCACGAATCATGGTCTTGCTGAGTGTTAAATCCATTGGCGAGGAGCACCTCCAAGCGGTGCTCTCCAGTAAATCAGCAATCAGAACGAATATCGATGCCAAATTGGTCACCGATGATAACGAATTGTTAGCCGAGATTGGTTATAAACCCGAATTGAACAGAAAATATTCGACTCTTGAAGTGTTCGGTATTGCCTTCTCTATCATGGGTCTTTTACCTTCCGTTAGTTCAACCGTTGGAGCAGGTCTCGCCGGTGGAGCTGCCTCCTTGGTCTGGGGTTGGTTCTTATCTAGTTTCTTAATCTTATCCGTTGGATTCAGTATGGCATGGCTTGCCTCGGCCTTGCCCACTAGTGGTGGTCTTTATTATTGGACAAATTATTACGCTCCTGACTCTATCAGAGTTCCATTGAGTTTCTTGATTGGTTGTTCCAATACTTTGGCCTTGACTTCAGGTTTATGTTCCATCGATTACGGATTTGCTACCGAGGTTTTAGCAGCTGTCTTTATCAATAAAGACGGTGATCTTGATATTACCAATGGTAAGACCTACGGTGTCTTTGCCGCTTGTGTTGTTTCTCACATATTCCTTTGTTCTCTCACCTCCGCCCACGCCTCTCGATTACAGACATTTTCTATTATTATCAACCTGTTCATAGTTATTTTGTTTATAATTGCAGTTCCCATTGCAGGAAGGGGAAACTTTAATAGCGCTAAGTTTATATTTGGAGACTTGGAAAACTTTTCTGGTTGGTCCCAGGGCTGGCAATTCATGTTAAGTTGGATGCCTGCTATCTGGACCATTGGTGGTTTCGATAGTTGTGTCCACATGAGTGAAGAAGCCAAGAATGCTTCTAGAGCCGTTCCTATTGGTATCATCGGTTCCATTTCAGTCTGTGGTATCTTCGGTTGGATCATTTGTATCATCTCTGCTGCAGTGGTAGGTGACGTTGGAACAACCTTGGGTACTGATACCGGACAAGTCATGGCTCAGATCATCTATGACACGATGGGAAAACAATGGTCTGTGGCTTTTATGGCCTTGATTGCCTTTGGTCAATATCTTATGGGTGCTTCCATTTTGACAGCCTCATCCAGACAAATCTGGGCTTTTGCTCGTGATGACGGTTTACCATTTGTCCACAACTATGTGAAAGTTGTTAACCCAACTTTGAAGGTCCCTATCAGGGCAACTTTCTTCGGTGGTTTCTTGGGTTTGTTATTGGGTTTATTGGTTCTTATTGGGCCAACTGCATCTGGGGCCTTGTTCTCCTTAGCAGTGGCAAGTAACTACTTAGCTTGGGGTATGCCAGTGTTATTGGCAATGACTTCAGGTCGTTCCCGTTTCAAGCCAGGACCTTTCTACCCAGGACATCTTATCTATAACCTGGTCAACATTCTCACGATTGTGTGGATCGCTTACACAATTGTCATGTGCATGTTTCCAAGTAGTGATGTGGTTGACAAAGACAGCATGAATTATACCGTTGTTATCAACGTTGGAATCTGGGTATTGTCGTTAATTTACTATTATACTTATGGATACAAGTACTATACAGGACCAAAATCCAATCTTGGAGAGGCTGATCCATATTCTTCTACCGAAGTTCTTGATGCTACTGTCTCCGTTGGCGACGTTGATATGACGGTAGTTGAGGAGAAGGCTTAGAAAAGAGCCAATTCCAGTGTCTTTTGAATTTCAATATATATAGTTATGATGTACTGTAGCGTTATAAGAGGAGCGTCCGTCAATTAAATAGAACTGAAAAGATCCACGTTTTAGCTCATATACTCTCTGGATAAGATAAACCAATAGCCCAAACTTGCCCGAGCTAATGGTATATTCCATAATGTCCAATTGAGCGATTTTCAGTTATAATTAGATAGGAGATAGGCCATTTCGCCAGACAAACATGCGCCCCTGTTGTGCAGCAGTCTAGATAGAGCAGATAAGCTTTGGCTGCTAAAACATGCTGCTGCGTCGTGCCGTATGTTGCATTGTTCCATTGACGCCTATCTGTAGGTTCCATGTCTGTAACGAAATTGAGCGATTTGGGCAAAGTGTGAAGCAGTGATATGTATAAATAGAGAATTGAATTACGCTTCTGTTATGGTACTGCGCTAGTTTCCATTGAGACTTTTGAGAAAGCATGGTGTTACAGTCCATCAAATCGATGGGCGAGGATCATCTCCAAGCTGTGTTATCGAACAAATCTGCAGTTAGATACAATATCGACTCTAAGAACGCAAAAGATGACAATGAGTTGTTGCTTGAGATTGGGTATAAGCCCGAGTTGAATAGAGAGTATTCGACTCTTGAGGTCTTCGGTATTGCCTTCTCCATCATGGGTCTCTTGCCCTCCGTCAGTTCAACCGTTGCTACAGGTTTTGAAGGTGGTGCAGCATCCTTTGTTTGGGGTTGGTTCTTATCATCTATCTTCATTCTTTTCATTGGTTTGAGTATGTCATGGCTTGCCTCGGCCTTACCCACCAGTGGTGGCCTTTATTACTGGACAAATTATTACGCTCCCGACTCAATCAGAGTGCCATTAAGTTTCATTATCGGGTGCTCCAATACACTTGCATTGACTTCAGGATTATGTTCCATTGATTATGGTTTTGCTACAGAATTATTATCTGCTGTTTACATAAATCGAGATGGTGATTTGACTATTACAAATGCTAGAAACTACGGAGTGTTTGCAGCCTGCCTTGTTTCCCACATCGTCCTTTGTTCTTTGACTTCGGCACATGCTTCCAAGCTACAAACCTTCTCAGTAGTGGTCAACCTGTTTATTGTTATTCTATTCATCATTGCAGTTCCCATTGCAGGCAGAGGTAACTTTAATGATGCCAAATTTATATTTGGAGATTTGCAAAACTTTTCTGGGTGGCCCCAAGGCTGGCAATTTATGTTGAGTTGGATGCCAGCAATTTGGACGATTGGAGCGTTTGACAGTTGTGTCCACATGAGCGAAGAAGCCAAGAATGCTTCCAGAGCCGTTCCAATTGGTATCATCGGTTCCATCTCAGTCTGTGGTATCTTCGGTTGGATCATTTGTATCATCTCTGCTGCTGTTGTTGGTGATGTTGAGACAGTGTTGGGCACTGATACTGGACAAGTCATGGCACAAATCATCTATGACACCATGGGTAAGAATTGGGCTGTGGCATTTATGGCCTTGATTGCCTTTGGTCAATATCTTATGGGAGCATCAATTTTAACTGCTACGTCAAGACAAATATGGGCCTTTGCTCGTGATGACGGTTTACCATTTGTCCACAACTATGTGAAAGTTGTTAACCCAACTTTGAAAGTCCCTATCAGGGCGACTTTGTTTGGTGGTATTTTAGGTTTACTCTTAGGATTATTGGTGCTTGTTGGTCCCGTTGCAGCAGGCGCTTTATTCTCGTTGGGTGTTGCTGGTAATTATTTGGCATGGGGGATGCCGGTATTATTAGTCATGACTTCTGGTCGTCAGAAGTTCAAACCAGGTCCTTTCTACCCAGGTGATTTCATTTTTGCAGTGGTTAACTGGGTCACTATAATATGGATCGCATATACCATAGTCATGTGCATGTTCCCTGCTAACAACGTAGTAGATAAGGAGAGTATGAATTATACGATTGCAATCAATGGTGGATGCTGGGTCTTGTCTCTTCTTTATTTTTACCTCTATGGCTATAAAGTATACTCAGGTCCAAAGTCTAATCTTGGAGACGATGATCCTTTCGCAGACGCGGAAGTTCTAGAAGCACTCGGATCCACAAGTGATATTGGGTTGCTAATTAATAAGGAGAAAGATGCTGAATACTAGATAAGAGATGGCTTAGACACTTTTCCGTGTTAGAAGTAATGAGATGTATTGCTAGAATTCCGTAGTTTGTTGCAACAGTATCTTGAAATTAAGGTTGGTTCTAAAACCTTACCGGCTCTACTGATAAGAACTGGCACCTATTAAGGTTCCAATTGTGATATTGGGGTTCTTTATCGAGAAATTCTGTCGGTGTCCATTATACTTAATGGGGTTGCTCTTTGCGTGCTGCAAAGTGGGTTCCAGAAATTAAGGTTTGTCAAGATAGATAGAAAGAGAGATAAGCGAAATGTGAATATATATCCGTAGACATTCTTTGCACAGGTTTATCCCCCGTCAATTTTAATAATGTGAGTAATATGATATCCAAAACAACCACATTCATAAGTGAAGAACAAGTTAAAGAAGGGCATTTGCAGCAAAGAACGGTGTCAAGGGATATTGATGCTAGGAGAACGAGAAATGACAATGATTTGTTGGCGGAAATTGGATATAAACAAGAATTGAAAAGAACTTACTCGACACTTCAAGTGTTTGGTATCGCCTTTTCCATCATGGGTCTCTTGCCCTCAATCAGTTCAACTATCGCTACAGGTCTTGAAGGGGGGGCCGCATCATTGGTATGGGGTTGGTTCTGTGCTAGTAGGTAATGCTTTTTGAACTAATGATGAAGTCTATGACTAACTTAATAGGTATTTTTATATTAATTATGGGGTTTAGTATGTCTTGGTTGGCTTCAGCATTACCAACCAGCGGGGGCTTATATTACTGGACTAATTATTATGCTCCAGATTCAATCAGGGTTCCTTTGAGCTTCGTGATCGGATGCTCAAATACATTGGCATTAGTCTCCGCGTTATGTTCAATTGACTACGGGTTTTCTACAGAATTATTATCTGCTGTTTACCTAAATCGAGATGGTGATTTCACAGTTACACCTGCTAAGACATATGGTGTATTTGCTGCCTGTGTGGTTAGCCACATTTTGGTTTGTTCGTTAGCCTCGGGGCATGCTTCCAAATTGCAGACCTTTTCTGTTGTAATAAATCTTTTCATAATCGTTTTATTCATTATTGCTGTGCCAATAGCTGGTAGGGGAAACTTTAACAGTGCAAAGTTTATATTTGGGGATTTTGAAAACTTCGGGGGATGGCCAATGGGATGGAGATTTATGCTAAGTTGGATGCCTGCTATATGGACTATTGGTGGGTTTGATAGCTGTGTTCATATGAGTGAAGAAGCCAGGAATGCTGCTAAGGCTGTACCTATTGGGATCATAGGCTCTATAAGTGTATGTGCTGGTCTTGGTTGGGTCATCTGCATTATTTCAGCAGCTGTCATTAAGGATGTGGAAGAAGTATTGGCAACTCCAAGTGGTCAAGTAATGGCACAAATAATTGATGATACTATGGGGAAAAAATGGTCCGTGGCATTCATGGTTCTCATTTGTTTCGGACAATATCTTATGGGTGCTTCCTTATTAACATCAACCTCGAGACAAATCTGGGCTTTTGCTCGTGATGATGGGTTGCCCTTTGTTCATAATTATATCAAAGTTGTGAATAATACTCTTAGAGTTCCTTTGAGAGCAGTGATTTTTGGTGGTTGTTTAGGCTTGTTACTTGGATTATTGGTACTTGATGGTCCTGTAGCAGCCGGTGCCTTGTTTTCGTTGGGTGTTGCTGGTAATTCCTTGGCTTGGGGAGCACCAGTATTCTTGGCTATGACCACTGGTCGTAAGAAGTTCACACCAGGCCCATTCTATCCTGGTGACACTATTTTCTTCATTGCTAATTGGATCACGATCTGTTGGATCGCATATGTGATAATCATGTCCATGTTCCCTGATGATGTGACGGTGGACGAAAGTACAATGAATTACACCATAGCAATCAGTGGAGGAATGGTAGTGCTAGCTTTATTTTACTTTTACGTATATGGAAAGAAGTTTTATACGGGGCCAAAGTCGAATCTTGGTGATTTTCCACCACCAGAGGGGACGATCGAGATAATTGAAGAGCTTGAGAAGGTGTGAGGAGACATAAGTCAAAATCGCCATATGGCTTGAAAGTCATATGTTTTTCTTAATGATATTAGTTCTCTTGATCTATTAGTTGTAGCCTTGACAGTGTTGCACACGCTAAACCCAACAGCTAACTGTTTCAGGATCACGAACCATTACAAATTGGATTGTTTTTTTTTTTGGATGATTTGAATACTAGTCGATATGCTCTCACATAGTCTCCTTGTAGTGTCTGTGATTCAATTGATTACTTGTACCCATACCTTTCCGCTCAACCCTAACACCAGATCACCCCTCAATAGTTAATTTAAATACCCATTTTTTTAATTATATTTCGCTGTGTCAGTACATGGTATATAACTACAAAAGTTCATTTATCACTATTTCTATATATTGAATACTCCATTCTCTGCTGGGGACAGAACTGTAAAGTATCTCTTGATAGGGTCAGCATGATTACTCTTGAGTAACCGTTAGAGATATTCTACTAATATCAAATTCTAAGTAGATATAAATTATGATTATGGTAATATCTATCTCCAATTGACAGACTATAGCCACTAGTTTTGAAAACAAATGGTTCCAAGAAGAGGAGGAACTACTGGATTTATTCTAGTTTTTCCCATTCGAAAATAGATTAGAGACATTGGAAAATATGCTTCAAATTCCTGGGGTTAAGGTTGGCATGTCAAGGATTGGATATGGTCAAGGATATTTTAAAAAAATCGGAAACTTGGAAAACAAGTCGTAGCTTCAGTTCTCTTCTGATCGCTCTGATTGTTATCATAAAGTCTCAATTTTTTTAAATTCTGGGCCCTGTACATAAGTTTAAACCCAGGATAGAGTTCCTTTGACCTTTCATTATAGTTTTAAGGATATCCAGGGAGTAACAGTTCCAAGACTTTCAAACATGGGAATTCATATTCTGCTAAACTTACCATATCATCCACCTCCAGTAATAGATACAAGGTCTTCAAACTTCTATTCTTATTCCGAAAAAGGTTTAATGAAGGGTTTATATCAGCTTTAGTCAATAATGGACTGATTTCACCTTCTAATCCCAGGAAACGTTAGGATGGACATGGACCACCAATTGTGTCAGGTCAAGTAAATGCAGAACAGCCTCACCATCGAAAGAAGATGAATAGTTCGCAAATATCTTTATACTCTGACCACCGAGATTGGTGTACAATTCAATGCATTTCATCAATGTGATATCTTTCTAATGCTTTTAAAATGTCAATTAACCGATTCAGATATAAAGTTAATTTCTCGGTTGGAACATCATCAAACCATGGAAATTGTAAAACCTGAGAAAGTTGTCATATCTCTATTGATTTTTGAAGGATTAGTTTTAGATGATAGGTCAAGTAGTCAATGGTTAGAGGTTTTCCAACTTCATTTTTGAAAGATGGGAGATGATCTTGTACCATATTTCTAAAGGACAAAATGGTTTTTCCATTGTTATTATTCCTGATTATAATTCTTTTTGTTGATAAAGGAAGAAGAGCCATAAAGAATTTTACAAGTTGTCAGAAATAGAAAAAAATTAGCAAGTTCAGATAACAGCAGAAAAGGGAAAGCTATCATACTTTTCAGAGAGAGGATACCAGCTATTGAATTATCTTGCAATGTGTCTGAGTAGTGTGTGAAGTGATGAACTCCCTACAACCTAGAATTATTTTCGACTTTCCCATATACCATATCTCAATTTTTCAAAAGTTTATTGTAATAGGAATATAGTCGTCTGCTAATTCCAACAAGAAGATCAGGAACTTATAGATTAGTTGACATGTGTCTCAGATTAAACCAATTAACTCGAAGAGAAATTAAGGTGAATGGAATATTTACAATATATAATTAACTGCTATTGAATAAAATTAACTGCTATTGAATATACACCCATATGAGTAGATGGAGACAGATATAGTAGTGGATCGGTGCAAACACGCATTATGCGTCTACTAAATTTTTTCAGCATCTAACAGCTACAACTTAATTGTTTAACGAATACGAAACAATTAAGAAGGGCGGAGTACAAACTGATAAAGGATGGTGATGCTCAAATTACAGGTGGTGCTAGTTTCATCGCACCGAGGATCTGGTTCCAGCCAATTTTTACTACCTCCACTGTACAGTGGGCCCAATAACGTTCCTATGCAAGACCACACGAATAATAACCAATTTATACATTCGACCCTCATTCCCAACTCGTCCATGATATCGGGAATGTCCTATCTAAGTGTCAGCGGCATATCCAAGAAATTCTTGCATCTCACCCAGGAGACCAAGACATTGTTGGAGCTAAGCGAGGAGATCGTGTCGAGATACCAGAAATTATACCCCGAGGAAGACCCATTGGATATCGACAGATTGCAGGATTCCAACGAATGCGACTTGGATCCGGATTATTTGGCGGGAGACGTTTTCGGCCAAAACAGTCAAGTTCGTGTTCTTCTCCGGAACGAACCACAGGAGAGACAGAGAAGCGGGTCTCCAAATAACATCAGTAATATCAGCAGAAAGTCTACGGGTGGCTCTGCTCATAGCTCCTTTAATTTGAACGAACAAAGTACTCCTCTATTGCCTGCTCCAGATACCACCATTGGAAGCAAACGTAAATCAGAGTATTTTGCTACAGCATCCAAGATAATACCATCGAAGAAGTCGAGAAATAATAGTACCATTTGGGATCAACGTAGGAGTAATCTCACAGATCAATCAATAGTAGTTGATTCCATTCTTGGCTCCACCACCAACACATCCACTCCAATTCAAGCTAGGAAATCTCCCTTGAAGAGAAAGCCATCCTCGAAGTTGTCCAAGGTGGTGAATGGAGATAAGCCACAAAACAAGTCAAACGACGATATGGAAATCACCAACACCTCGTTACAACCTCCGCAAATAACACAAGATGCAGATATTAGTATGGGCCTTGATCCTCAGAAGCCGTCCTCGCCCTTGGCCGCCTTGGTAACTCCTGCAATTACTTTGAACAAATTGAATCAAAAGTTAAAGGATTTAGATAAGAGCGTTCTATCACCCTCGCCAGACCTTAAGACCAACAAAAAGAATGTCAGAAGTGTCAGAGGCCAGAGAAAGAAGAATGTTCCTGTCGAGACACCTGTCCAGACACCTGTTCAGACGCCTGTCGTTGGGGCAGAGGATGAAGATATGGACGATGAAACAGCTAGAACCATACAAGATATGATTGTCAAGCTAGAAGTGGCAGACGACACGTTGGCCTCCAATAATGAAGATGCTACTACCAATGTTAGTGACATACTTGGTAATGCTAATAAGAAGAAGAAGGAAAGCCATGGTCAAGATAAAGGTAAAGAGTCATTAACTAAAAAAGAACTCATGACATTGCTTAAGAATGGTATGAAAGTGCAGAAGTTTAAAAATAGATTTTTGGACACTTTAGATGAATCTCATATGGAATTGGGTGCTCAAAGACCCACCAGAGCAGCTGCTAAAAAGGCCAATGAGAAGATAGTTAAAAACCCTTCAATATCGACTAATGAGAAGATAGCTAAGACTCCTTCGATATCTACCCCAAAACAAGTTACAGCCACTAAACAAGCTACGAATAATTTTGTCACATCTACTCCTTTGAACTTGGTTATTGGAGACTCTTCGACTACTGATATTCTCCAAAAGGAAAAGTCAAACCAATTGCAAGCCATGATTGCGAAAATTAATCAACTAGAACATGTCAAGTCTGCTTTGACTTCACCTGAGCACACAAGAGTTACTCCCTCTGCTAAGGGAAGAGTTCAGAAAAAGAGAGCCAAGAAGGCCTCTGTATCTCTTGGTCCTGTCACACCCATTGCCCAAGGTAGAGATTCCGATCTGTCTGATCTGGGTAAAGATACTGTTTCTCCAAACAAGAATCAAAGAAGAAAAGAAAGACGTCGTAGAACAAGACAAGATACGACCGTTGAGACAGATACTCTGAATCAAATTGAGCAGATAACAAAAGAATTACCGCAATCCTTAAATGAAGTAAGTCAACAATTGACCAAGGCAACTGAGGCAGAACCGTTCTCATCCCCAACTAAGCGGGTACCAGAAACTAAAACCAAGTCATTAAATGCTAACGGAGAATTGATGAAGGAATTACAACCAGAAAAAGTGGAAGCTCAATTGGAAAAGGTAGAAGAGCCACTCGCAAAGAAGGATGTTGCATTAGAAGCAACAGTTCACGACAAGGTACAAGAAGGGACAGCCGATAAGGATATTGAAATGGAAGTAGATATCCAGACTGCATCTGGAGATACCACAAGTACCCAAAGTGACAGCAGTGATAGTAGCAATACATCACTGTCAGAAGAAGATGACACATCACAGGAAGAAGCAGCTAAGAGTGATAATGAAGATACAGTAACTACCAGTGTCCCATCCCCCACCAAGCCAGTGGAAGAAGAGGACGATAAAATGGAAGTAGATGAGAAACCTAGCTCTGCCAAAATTGGCACTAGCGTGGAGAGTTCAACTAAGTCTTCAGAACCAGACTCTGATTCCGACTCTAGTATGGACTCTGATTCCGATTCTGATTCCGATTCCGATTCTGATTCAGACAACTCTGAAGATGAAGATAGTGTAAGCTCCAAGAAACCAAGAATAGTGAAGATCCCAACCAGTCTATCACAAAGTTCAATAGTTCCAGAACCATCAATTCAACAGGAAGAGCCGGTTGAACTGAAAGTTGAGAAGACAGTGCCAGAGCCACAAGTTACTTCTCGATCAGTAAGCCCAGCGATATCACCATTAATTGAAGAAGCTAAGATGGATATTGATACCGACAATGCGCCCAAAAAACAATTGTCTAAGACGATAGGGAAGAAGCCAACTTTACTTTCTTTATCTGAATTGGCTAAGCGTGGGTTACCAGACGTTAGAGATGTGAACCCTAACATTCAATATTCCAGGGAATCTAGCTCTGGACCAAGCAAGAAGGATTCGGACACGGATTCAGACACTGAAGGTAGTTCTGATAGTGACAGTGATTCTGATAGCGATTCTGACAGTGATAGCGATGATGACAGTGATGATGACTCCAAAGCTAGATCTGCTGACAAGAAGAATGGCTTCCTTAGTGCGAAGAGCGTTAAGTCTCTTGTAAACGGTGGTGCCCGTAAGAAGAAGGGTGGATTTGCAGATTTGATGAAGGACGTAAAGCGGAAATGAACAAAATGCATTCCAATATGTACTATTAATATTAATGTAACTAATTAGAGATCTACAATATTGTAAGCGCAGTTTACCCAAATTTATAATCTAACACAACCCAATGCCATAACCGAAATATAAAAACATCATTGCACCTGTTGGCCCTCAACAAAAGTCAACGCTTCAACCTTATCAATTTCACTCACAGTACTGACTTTGTTGTTGAACATCACACCATAGAATTTGTCGGCAACCTCTAATAGTTCCGGTCTGAAACTAGTCATAATAAACTGACTCTGTTTAGACAATTCCAATATTAATCTGGAAATGGCCGATCTATATTGAGAGTCTAAATTAGCATCAATTTCATCAAACAAGTAGAATGGGGCAGGATCAATCTTTTGGATGGCCAAAATCAATGTGATTGCACACAAGGACTTTTGGCCACCAGATAATTGCTCCACCTTTAGTTGTTCATTCAATTCAGAATTAAATGAAACTTTGATAGATACACCCCTATAACTCTCGATATTAGCACCATTGATGTTCTCTCCACTTGCTTCTAAGTCTTCGTCTCTAATCATTATCAACTCCCCTTTACCAGCAGGAACCAACTGTTTAAATATCTTGGAGAAATTGTTACTGATTTTCTCAAAATTCTTCAAAATCAATGAGTTTTTCTGCTCATTAAGATTCTCGATCAACTCTTCAATTGAACGCTTTGATGTTATCAACTCGTCTTTCCTTTCCAACAAAGAGATTTTCTGCTTATTGAAGTTAATGAACTGTTCCATAGCCTTTTTGTTGATATGAGTGAAATTCAATAGCTCGGTATTAATTTTGTTCAAGCTTTTCAACAAGTCATCCGAATCATGGTCGTTCAAATCAGAATTGAATGCCTCTTCAGATAATACACCCAATTCTCTGACTTTCCTGGTCAATTCTTGTCTTCTGATATTCAAGTTATTCTTCTTTGAAAGTAATCTCTCATTCTTTTTATTGAACTTCTCGAGATTCTTGACCAATTTCAATTGCTGTTCGTCGGATTTCTCCAATAGAGCTTGTTTCTCTTCAAGGGAAGCATTGATTTGAGACAATTTAGTATTCAATTCCTCCTTTCCTAGTCTGGATCTTTCTAATAATTGCGTCAAATTGTTGATTCTGTTGTCAGTTATAGTGATTTCGTTCTGTTTCAAAGAGATATCAAAATTCAAATTCTTTTCAACGGTTTTTCTCTCGATATATAGTTTGTCTTGAAGTTCACTACTCAATGAGTTCAACTCCACTTCGTAACTCGACAATTCTATGACAACTTCATCTAATCTTCTCTCGTTTTCGTTGATTGAGCTTTTCAATTCATTCAACTCATCTAATTCCAGTTGAGACAATTGGGCGTTGAACTCCTTCAAGAGTTCTTGTTCGAATTGGTGCTTTTTAAATCCTATTGAATTGATAGAAGTCCTCAAAGTTTGCAAGAAACTATCCAATTTTGTCAACTCGTTATTCAAATTATTATTTTCGTTCTTGGCATTATTGAGCTTCTCAAGGTTGATATTTCTCTTGACCATTAGTAAATCAAAGCCACTCTTCTTGGAGGTAATCATGTTATCCTTTTCTGTTAATTCTATATCCAATTCCTTTACCTTTTCATTAATATCGATCAATTCGTGTTCTTTTTCCTCTAATGATCTCTTATTCTTGCTAATAACCTTCAAAAGTTCCATTCTTGAATTATTCTTGAAGTCTCTGAACCCACCACTAATGATACCTCTGCTATCTAATTGATCACCATCCAAAGTGATAATGTTAAGCTCGTAATCCTTGGTTAGATTCTTATTCCTTTCCAAGTTCAATACAACCACTGTTCTTCCAAACACTTGTCTTATGGCAGGTTCAACAGCCTTGTCAAATTTCAATTTCTTCATTAATGGGATTGATTCGTTATGGTTTTCTGGATATGTCACTTGCTTTGGCTGGATTCTGTTCAATGGAATGAATGTTAGTCTTCCACCATCCATTCGATTCAATTCATCCATGATAATACTGGCCGTGTTGTCGTTATCGACAACAATATGAAATAAGGAGTTGCCAGCAACAACCTCCACGGCAGTTTTATATTTATCATTGACCTGAAACAATTCACCGATTGGACCGTATACATTCTCCAGAAGATTCAAATTGGCCACAATCTTACTCAAAGATTGTAACCCAACAGAGGTAGATCTATCGATCTTTGAGTTTAACTTATTGGATAATGAGTTGATGTCGGTCTTCACATTAGTCACAACTTGAATTAATCTTGCTTCTTGTCTCCAAAGAGATTTCTTCTCATCTGTGAGGTCAGTATAGTCATTCTGAAGCAGGACAATCTCATCATTAAGTTGTTTCATATGGGAAGAATTCAGCTCCTGTTCATTTATGGCACGTAATTGCTCGATATCAGATTGTCTTTCATTAATCAACTCTCTCTTAGTCGCAATTTCTTGTTCCACACGGTCTATCTTGGATTCAATCTCTTGTTCTTGTTCAGCCAAGGTTTCAATTTCGTCATTCAAATGCTCGTCTCTTTCGCGTTTATTATTGAATTTCGAGTAGTTCTTCTTGGAGAATAATAGTGATTGTTTGGATCTCAATTCAGTCAATTCACTTTTGATGGAACTCTCTTCGTTGGCCAATTGGGCGATTTTTGGGTTCAAATTTTGCACCTTAGTTTCATTCTCTCTAATTCTCTCGTTGATTCCAGTCAATGTTTCGTTGGAACTTGCAAATGATTGGTTTTTGTCGGTGATAAAGCTGTTCAAATCGGATTTGGCTAGAGAGAAATCGGATAATCTTTTAAATATTTCGTTATAATCGGCATCGGTCTGGTCCAAATCCAATTGAACCAAAGATTTTTCGTTGGTCAAGTTCTTAATAAGATTCGATAATTCATTAATGGTCAATTCTCTCTTCTCCAAGCTATTCAAGTCGTTATTCGAGAGTTCCAAGAACTCATTATAAGCCGATTCCAAGTTATTCAATTCGTTGTTAATGGAGGTCAATTCCTTGTCAAATAAGATGTATTCCAAAATCTTCTTATTTTTGGCCAATTCCTGGTAATTACGCAAATCATCCTTCTCGATCTGTAAATCATTGAGTCTTTTCTCTATGATGGTGAGAGTTTCATCGATTTTCAAGTTCTTGAACTCCGAATTCTGCATCTCCTTCAATGATTCCTTCAATTTGACCTCAAACACTTTAGCACCAGAAACATCCTTCAAAAGAGCCAATCTCTCGTCATCTTTGCAATTGGTGAGGAAGTTGATCTTTCCCTGCGGAACAATATAATAGGGATTTGAGTTGGAGAAACCGGCGCTTTCTAGAAGATTCACCACATCGGATTTAGTAGCAGTTCTCGAATCAATGGAATAATCGTCCTTTTTGAGTCCAATGGTTCTTCTAATCACAACCTCGTCCTTATTAATTGGGAAGATTCTCGAAACATTGTCAAACACGATTTCGACATAAGCACTCATAACAGTTCCCGAACCTTCGTGAATCAACGATTGTCTTTCTTCGCGCGATAAATTTGTGTATTGGTCGCTTAAAACGAATCTGATTGCAGAGAAGAGATTCGATTTACCACTACCATTTCTTCCCAAGATGACATTTAAATTTCCCGAGAGACCGTCGATGATGGTTTTATTCTTGTATGTCTTGAATCCCTGGATAATAAGGGTTTTAATCATTTTGCTCCGAGCGATAAAGAATTAATTACATTTTATTGCTATTAATTGTAGACGCGTTAATACACGTAGATCGATATTGTGCGATGCACGAACTGAGTGGTAGATGCACACACAGACCAAACGAGGGTTCATCGTTCATAGAGAGAGCAGAGAAGTTGAAAAGAATTAATGTCAGGCATCTGCGAGTTTCCACACAATTACATCACGAATTAGTTGGATTGGGTGGGATTAAAGGTCTCACGTGCTCGAATCTTTTTCATTTTTCGTATTTCATTTATTTGGTGATAGAGGAAATTCATTAAAGAAAATTGCATATAAAACATGAGTAAAATATATGGGGTCACAGATGCGATCTCATTAGCAAACCCCACTCCGAAGGAAAACAACCTCAATGACTTGTTAATCAAAGAGTTGAAGATTCGAGGCTCGTTCGAGTCGGAACAAGCCACCAAGAGAAGAGTCGAGGTGTTGAACATTCTACAGAAATTGGCGCAGGAATTTGTTTATCAAGTGTCGATCAAAAAGAACATGAGCGAGGGGATGGCCCGCGACGCCGGTGGTAAGATCTTCACCTTTGGTTCCTACAGATTGGGGGTCTATGGACCGGGTTCCGATATCGATACCTTGGTTGTGGTTCCCAAACATGTGGCAAAGGAGGACTTTTTCACGGTGTTTGACAAGTTATTGAGAGAAAGACCAGAATTGGAGGAAATTGCCCCGGTTCCAGATGCATATGTCCCCATCATCAAGATCGAATTCAGTGGGATTTCGATCGATTTGATCTGCGCCAGACTTGATATTCCCCAGGTTCCGCTCAATCTCACCTTGAATGACAAGAATTTGTTGAAAAACATCGACGAGAAGGATTTGAGAGCATTGAACGGTACCAGAGTGACGGACGAGATCTTGACGTTGGTTCCGAAGCCGACGGTGTTCAAACACGCTCTCAGAGCCATCAAGATGTGGGCGTCGCAACGAGCTGTTTACGGTAACATCTTCGGGTTTCCTGGTGGTGTTGCATGGGCAATGTTGGTTGCAAGAATCTGTCAATTGTATCCAAATGCGGTTTCTGCTGTGATTGTTGAAAAGTTCTTCAACATCCTAAATCAATGGAATTGGCCACAACCGGTGTTATTGAAGCCAATTGAAGACGGGCCCTTGCAAGTAAGAGTGTGGAATCCTAGATTGTATCCGCAGGATCGGTCTCATAGAATGCCTGTCATCACACCGGCTTATCCCTCCATGTGCGCCACTCATAACATCACCAGTTCGACCCAGAAGGTGATCTTGGAGGAATTCAAGAGAAGTTGCGTCATAATGAACGATATTGTTCTGGGTGCCAAGAATTGGGGTAGTTTGTTTGAAAGACATGACTTTTTCTTCAAATACAAGTTCTATCTTGTGGTTGTGGCCGGAACGAGGTCCAACGACGAAAACCATTTGAAATGGAGTGGATATGTCGAGTCCAGATTGAGATTATTGGTGCAAAAGTTGGAGGTTGTCGAGGGGATCCAATTGGCTCATCCGTTCCCCAAGGATTTTGAGAATAGTTATTTGGCAGCAGATGAAGCGGAGGTTGCTACTGCTTTAGACAGTTACGGTACCTTGAAGGGCGAGGAGATCACATCAAACATATTAGAAATTAAGAGCGATAACAAGAAGGAAATTGAGAATAAGGTGAAGGCCGAGGATCCGGAGTTTGTGGGTAAGAAGGAGGTCCACATGACGAAGATGTTTATTGGTTTGGATATCCAACTCAATAACAAGGACAAGAAACTAGATATCCAGCAACCATGTGCCGATTTCTACACCTTGTGCAAGGCATGGCCCGATTTCGACGAGGCCCTATATTCGATCCAGATCAAACATGTGAAATTGTACGATCTTCCTAATGATGTTTATTTGGAGGAAGAGACTAGACCGGTTAAAAAGAGCACAAAGAAACGGGTCAAGGCTGTGGATGGAAAGAACAAGAGACCTAAGTCTATCAGTGCTATCAACGATGAATCTGCTGACATCAACTCTTCTGCTGTTCCTGTTGCTACGACTGCTTCCCAGGTTGAAAAGGTTGAGGGTTAAATAGGTACATATTTTCTATAATAAAAGGGGGATCAAACCTAGAGGGTGTAAGAGAATAAAGAGTCCAATGTCAAAGATTGTATTCTACAAATATCAGAAATTTTCATACTTTCACATCTAACTCAATTAGATTAGAAGAAACTACCTAAACCACCCTTACCTTCTTGACCTTCGCCTTGGTTACCACCGAACTTGCTTAAAAGACCCTCGGCTTGTTGGGCATATTGTCCTAAACCTTGGGAGCCTTGACCATCACCTTGGGAGCCTTGGGAGCCACCGAACTTGCTTAAAAGACCCTCGGCTTGTTGGGCATATTGGCCCAAACCACCGGAACCAGAACCACCAGCACTACCTAACAAGGAGGTGATCTTGGAGATGTCAAATCCACCAGAACCAGAGCCGGAGCCACCAGAAACAGAGGACAAGACAGACTTCAATTGGGAGATGTCGAAGCCGGAACCAGAGCCGGAACCGCCCTTAACAGAGGCCAAGATGGAGGACAAACCGCCACCATTATTGGAGTTACCGAATAAACTGGCTAAAGCGCCCAATTTGGCGAGATTACCGCCGGAACTGCCCAACAAAGACGAGACGATGGTGGATTGCAAGCCCTTATCAGCATGTTCTGAGTTGTTTTCGGTTTCTTCGTGCAATTTGTCGGTCAAAGTGTCGATGTGTTGCTCAACTTCGGCCTTGGTGTCTTCATCTGGGTCCTGTTGTTCAGTTTGGATGAAGTTTTGGATAGCACCTTGGTAATCGTTGTTTTGTAAGGCTTGTTTGCCTTGTTCTAAGTATTCTTGAGCGGACATTGTTGTGGATGAGTATTTCACCGTTTGCGACAGAATGGGGGATTGCCATCATTTATACCACAACAAGCACGGTGAAATTCGCTAGCATGAACGATGCCTGTAGACGGGTACTATTATTATGCGGAGAAGAAGCGTTGAATGGTAGAGGCGTTGGTGTGTCAAGGGTGTTTGAACGTGTTGGAGAGTTGATGAGAGGGGCCAGAAGGGTGGCGATGGTGGAGTGAATTGACGAGGATGAGGATGAGAAACAAATTCTGAGTTCATTGTGTCATTGTGTTGTTAATTGTCTGTTCCAATATTACGGATGAAATTCAGAGGTTAATCTTCATGCTGTTGTCTGCACAGATGTTATGGAGTGTTTGCATCGATCACGAAGGCGAGGTGTGGTGATGTTGAGTGTGGCGGTGGTGATGGTGGTGATGGTGGTGATGGTGGTGATGGTGGTGATGGTGGTGATGGTGATGGTGATGATGAGTGTGGTGCGGTGATGAGGAGGAGTGTGAAAGATACTCGAGATATTGTGTGACAGTGGCATAATCTGTATACACGAGTCATGATGGGACAGTATGCAGCGAAGATGTCTGAGAAATTAGCCCAATTGTGCCAATTTAGTGAGATTATGCCATATTAGTATTCAGATGATCTCTATACTTGATGATGATAAGGATTATCTTTCTCTTTTGCGATGTATATTTCAATATTACGTTACATTGTGCCCTTTTCTTCCTTCTCTCAGCCTCACCTCCAAAGAAACTCGAATTTCAAATAATTTCCATTACAATTTCCATTACAATCCATTCCAATCTCCATTATAATCGCCCTTCCAATCTCCATTCCAATATTCATCAACTCATAAAGACAATTCCCCATAAATCAGCTCCATTGTGCAAGTTCCATCGCATAACTCTGCAGATTGAAGCATCACCCCAGATATCGCACCATCAACCATTATTTCTTTAAACTCGAAAAAACTAATAACACGAACAAACACATCTTCTTAATTAATCGTCAATGATATCTTCTATTTCTCTTAAATTACTTCATATCCATCATCATAATCTCGGTAAATGCACGATGCTCCATTAGTTATCAAAAATGCTTCAACAAATTAATTCCATCATTAATTGAAACACTGCAAAATGGCTAAAAGATTGACCTTCAAAGGAGAGGCTCCAAAGAAAAAGAAAAAGAAAATAGAAACCTCGGTCAAAACGTCGATTCTCGTAAAAGACGCTATTGATGAGTTTGAATCGAGTCAAATCGAACAAGGTTGGACCTCGGCCACTTGTAGTTCCGACATCAATGGACCCATAATAATAGCCAATTATTTGGCGAATTCTCGTGTTCATCTCGAGTCTAAGCCCTTTGTTTTGGCTATAAATGAAGAAGACAACCATGTGGTTGTAGATTCTGATTTGGACATAATAGACCAGACAAAAAGTGTCAATTTCCCGATCTTAGAAGAGACTAAGATCGATGTGGACGCAAAAGGACCATATTTGGCTCCAATTCACCGTGTTGAGCCGGTTTCTGTGAATCAGGTGTTCACTGTCGTTTCCCTCAGCTCTTTAACCAATAACAAGACATCGTATCTAAAGACTACGGAATGCGACCAAGCGTCAATTAGAGTCGCCTTCAAAACGTACAATGGAAAATATTTGTCGTTAAATGAGGATCATTTGGATGGGTTGGCCGGTGCAATTGGGGGCGGTGAGACTTTTGATTTGAAGCGAGTGATCAAGTCTAACAGTGGAGTTTGGTGGGAAATCAGTGTTAACGGCTCGAAGGTGATATTCGATGAAAACAAACATATCAGATGTGTCGCTGAAATAAAGGAAGATGGTGTAAATGAGACGTTTGTTCTTCGGGTCCAGACTAAGAACTCGTTGATGGGAAAGCGAATCATAAACGAGAAACAGGAAAAACAGGATAAGAAGGATTCGAGCTCAATAGCGCAAAAACAGGTGGAGATCGCCATCAAGGACTTGACAAAGGTGGGTCTTTCAGTTGATGAGGAAATGATCAACAGACTAAATAAGGCCGCAAGAGCAGGCTCTCTCACACAACAGGTGGTGGAGGAAAAGATACGGAAAAAAACCGACCATAGATGTTAGGACTACGTGATTCTATTAATGCAATGTATTCTAATTCAACTCGTAAAAACGTTCCTTTTGGCTGCTGAAGGTCTCGCTACTGAAATTGACCTTGGCAAGACCAACCACGTCCAAATTATGGGATCTTTCTTCAACAGGACTGATTCGCGGAGCCAACACCAAGCCATCATCCAATTTGGCCATCTGGCCGTGTTTCTTCATCAATGGGTGGATTCCGTCGCAAATCAAAGCAACACCACTCTGTTCCGCTCCTCTGGGAAGAACTACATCGGCATATTCTTTTGTGGGGAAGATGAACTCGGTCATCTCCGGTCTGGCAAAACCCATGTAATGGTTTATAACGTCCTCCAACTTGCTGGTCTTGCCGTCTACTACGTCTCGTTTGATCCATCTGGTCAATCTTGTGTCCGAGTCGCTGTCTACAAAGATCTTCATGGACGAGAGAAGTCTCAATTCCTTGTCATACAAGGCATATAATCCGTGAACAAGTATAATATCCGCCTCTTGTTGCGAAATGTCATGTCTAAGGGTAGAGAAGTCGAATCGAGAAGGCAATAAGATCTTCTCTTGTTCGGTATTTAATAAATAATCGTCCATATCAATGATGGTGATGGAAGTTTTATAGCTGGGAAAACTTGTTATTAACTCCTTTTGTAATAAAGTACAGGTTAAATTCTATTGCATTAGTTGGATTGAGTATTATTTCTGCTACAATAACCCACCTTTCCCGAACAATGACCACCACCCACGAGAATCACCAATGGTTTTTCATTGTTTGTCATCACGAATTCTCGCTTGCTCTTATTATTAATATAATTAATTAATTATAGTATTATATTTATAATGATCTCTGTCATTATTCGATGTGTCAACACGAGATGAGGTCGTGTGGCATCCGTTTTTTTATTTCCGGGCCTCACACTACAACATCAAAAAGTATTCCAATCAAATAAACCGCAGAAGGGCCAATATTACTCGTATTCAAGCGTAGATAGCACGATGGGAGACTTTGATAGAGATTTAGACGACGAGTTGGAATTCAACATTTCCAAAAATATCAAGGTTGTGCCGACTTTCGAGGAAATGGACTTGAAAGAGGATCTATTGAAGGGGATTTATGGATATGGGTTCGAGGCGCCCTCTGCCATCCAGAGTAGAGCCATTATGCAAATCATAAGTGGTAGAGATACCATTGCACAAGCGCAATCCGGTACTGGTAAAACCGCCACGTTTTCTATAGGAATGTTGGAGATTGTAGACACTAGAAACAGAGAGACCCAGGCGTTGGTATTATCTCCTACGAGAGAATTGGCGGTGCAAATCCAGAACGTCATAAAGGCGTTGGGAGATTACATGAATATCCAATGTCATGCTTGTGTTGGTGGTACGAGTGTGGGTGAAGACATCAAGAAATTGGCCAGAGGACAACATATAGTGAGTGGAACCCCTGGTAGAGTGGCAGACATGATCAAGAGAAGAAACTTAGCTACCAGAAACATCAAGATGTTGATTCTTGACGAAGCTGACGAGTTGTTGTCGAAGGGGTTTCAGGAGCAAATCTACGAGGTGTACAGATATTTACCGCCGGGGACTCAAGTGGTTGTGGTGAGTGCCACCTTGCCCAGAGATGTGTTGGATATGACCAATAAATTCACCACGGATCCGGTGAGGATCTTGGTCAAGAGAGACGAGATCACTTTGGAGGGGATCAAGCAATATTTCATCCAAGTGGAGAAGGAAGAGTGGAAGTTCGACACTCTCTGTGATTTGTACGATTCGTTGACCATCACACAGGCGGTCATCTTCTGTAACACCAAGGTGAAGGTGGATTGGTTGGCGGAGAAGATGAAGGGTGCCAATTTCACCGTTGTAGCCATGCATGGAGATATGAAGCAAGACGAAAGAGACTCGATCATGAACGATTTCAGATTGGGGAACTCGAGAGTGTTGATTTCCACTGATGTTTGGGCAAGAGGAATAGATGTGCAACAGGTTTCGTTGGTGATAAACTACGATTTGCCGAACGATAGAGAGAATTACATCCATAGAATCGGTAGATCCGGACGTTTTGGTAGAAAGGGTGTTGCCATCAACTTTGTCACGAATAAAGATATTCAAGTTTTGCATGATATTGAGCAATATTACAGCACGCAGATCGATGAGATGCCTGTGAACATCAACGATGTGATGTGAGGGCGAAGAAGAATAGGGTGCGAATTAGCGATGTATAATATAAATCTACTGGTGATGAAGGCAATTGTAATACTATTCTATTGATTATTCTGGTTGATGACCTTCTGTAGCTGATAATTGCGTAGACGGAACAATTCAATGAGATTTTTGATATGATGTAGCGACTCGTTTGGCTGGATATTTGTGTGGTTAGTTAGATACAACTCGGAACTGGTCCCCTTTATAGTGATATTCTTTGTCTTGGAGGTTTCTTCCATTTCAAGGTTATCGATCTCGTTTATCTCGGTGACATCCACCTCACTGACCTGCCAATTGGACGCGAGTGATTTGATGTGTTTAATGGACTTCCCCGACGAATCGAAATCAACCAAAATTAAATTATCGTCGTCTTCGAGCTCGTTGAGTCGTTCCTGGTCGTCTTTGAAATGGTAATGGATCTCGGGATAGACGGTGGTTGAATTTGATAAGAGCGAATTTGTGTGATTTGACGTCAATTCTGGCGTGTTTCGCATGGATCCGTTTCCGGAACTTGCACCGGTGGGTGTGGAATTGATGGAAGAACTCAATAATTTACTTTCATTTGATTTAATGATATTCGGAGAAATGGTCGATTGATCCTGTAAGATGACGAAATACGGTAGATTATTCTCCTCGAATGGCTGTGACATTGGTATATTAACTATTAATCATTAAAGATTATCAGATCATTTGATTGGTAATTTAGATGAAATAGATAAGGATCGGTATTATAGGTAGGAAGGTCGTGTGATGGCAGATATGCCTGGTTTCGAGCTGACCATAGTTAAGAGTCCCACGCCTCCCCACGAAACAGGAGGGTGTAGAGATTAAAAATAATACGCTTTATGGTGCCAAAAAGAAAAATAAGACAAAAAGAAATGGTCCCTAGCAGGATCGAACTGCTGATCTCGGCGTTATTAGCACCGCGCCTTAACCAACTGGGCCAAGGGACCTTTCTGGCCAAAAAAGTTCGTTGTTGAATATGCAGGAAAGTGGCATGTTGGAGCACCATTTTCTGTCTATTTTGGCGGTTTTTCAGTGTTTTTTCCACAAATATGGGTTTTTTTGAATCTTGGGATTCATTTCAATACTTAAAAGTGTTTTTTGAGTATTAGTGAGGCTTCTAGATGCTACTGTTTCTTCTCTTCATATGCTATGGAAGTCGGTTTAGACACGATAAATTAACTAAGTATATATCAAGATGTGTAGAAGAATGGATGTAATAGTTTAGTAATATGAGGAAGAATAAGATATCTTTTATTATAATTTTTAATATATATTTTTATTTGAAATTCTTTTTATCATACATTTTATTTGAATATTTTCGTGAATTTTGCAACATGATATTTATTTTTCTTATATTTATATTATAAAAATAATATTATTACAAAATATTGAAAGCAAGCTCTTAGGGATTATAATTCTGAAAACTCGGTAATGATTCTAGTAAATCTCATTCTTGTGCCTTTTGAAGGATGAAATGGCAAAGTTTGAATCAAAAATGGTGCCAAAGACCGGTGGAGATCACATAATAAAGAATGGTTTTGGTTTCTTTTGTAGCGACTAACACCACCAGATCTGCTCTCTCTACCACAATAGCACCAAAAAAGATTAATTAGCTATTCAGATACCGACAAACCCCTTGAAACTTGGTACATAAACTACATTTTGGCCGGTGTCCGTCGCATCGTTCTCTTCTCGTGCGACAATTATCACACCCGGTTCTTACTATCCTCGGAGCTTGGACCCTTGGACTTCTATAGCGGCACACCTCTTGACGACTTACACATAACCCACAGCTTGGCTTGGTTTCATCACATTGGATGCTTCTCACGCGGCGATTGTTGCAGCCATTTCTTATTATCCTCGGGATTTGGATAGCTTCGGGAGATATTTCATAAATAGCTCCACCTATTGGTATATAACCAACTGCTCTGTAATATCACACATCGCCATAGTTTTGGCATAATGTGCACGAAGGAATATTCCTACTACACTTGCGTTTTCTCCCACGACAGTATTCACAGCTGATTTTGGCAGTTTCCTCTTCAATAGGTAACGTCTCAATCACATCCAGTTCAACTTCAATAGGTAACATCTCATTCGCATCCAGTTCAACTTCGATAGGTAACACTTAAATCACATCCAGTTCAAGTTCAATAGGTAACACCCAAATCGCATCCAGTTCAACTTCAATAGATAAAACCTCATTCGCATCCAGTTTAACTTCAATAGATAACACTTCAATCACATCCAGTTCAACTTCGATAGGTAACGCCTCAATCACATCCTGTTCTTCGATCGTTAACGCCTCAATCATAAATCTAAAAAAAAGTATTTAACTCAAATAGTCCCCATATCACACGGTCAGAACACATCTCACCAGACGACGTCTCAGACTGACTAACCTACACTTGATGTCTTCAAAAATCCCATTTCCTTGATATCCTCGAATTCGACTCGTGCCAGACGAAGTCGAGTCGAAGTCACAGCGAAGTCAGATGCGCATGTCGCACTATAAGATTAGACAGAACGGCACCACATCAGTGCGACAGAACAAAACGCTTTCAAATTTTTCACAATTCGAACCATTTGAAGGATATTTCACCCCACACAGCCATGTTAAGAGCTATCAGAACCAGATCCGTTCAAGTGAAATCCTTGAGATGCTACTCCACCGAAGGGTTGCTCAAAACCCCACTTTACCAATTAAACAAAGATTTAGGCGGAAGAATGGTGCCATATGCTGGATTTGAGATGCCAGTTATGTTCAAAAGTCAAACTCACATTGAATCCCACCATTGGGTCAGAAAGGAGGCCGGTCTTTTCGATGTTTCCCATATGTTGCAACATCGCTTCAGCGGAAGAGGATCCACTGCCTTTTTGGAAAAAATCACTCCTGCCGATTTGACCAACATGAAGCCATTCACCTTCACTTTATCTGTTCTTTTGAACGAAAAGGGTGGTGTTATCGACGATTGTATCATCACCAAACACGGCGAAGACGAGTTCTACATGGTGACCAATGCCGGCTGTAGACAAAGAGATTTGGAGTTCATTGAACAGGAAAAGACCCAATTTCCAGGCGCCTCCAACTTCGAACACAAGCCTTTCGAGGGAACTTTGCTCGCCTTACAAGGTCCTAAGGCCTCCAAGGTCTTGCAAAGATTCACCGACTACGACTTGTCCAGCTTGGTGTTCGGTACCTCCCAATTCATCAACTTGAACGGGTTCTGCACCGACAAGATCCACACCGCCAGATCTGGTTACACCGGTGAAGATGGGTTTGAAATCTCCATTCCAAACGACGCCAGTGCCGTCGAATTCGCCAAGGCTCTTGTTGAATTGGAGGAAGTCGCCCCTATCGGTTTAGCTGCCAGAGATTCCTTGAGATTGGAAGCCGGTATGTGTCTTTATGGCCACGAATTGAGCGAGGAACTCACCCCAGTCGACGCTGCTTTGGGATGGTTGATTCCAAAGACTCGTCGTACCACCGAAACCGCTACTTTCAACGGTGCCGAAAAGATCTTGGCCCAATTGAACGACAGAAACTTGGTCCCAAGAACCAGAATCGGTATTGTTTCTACTGGTCCAGCTCCAAGAGACGGAACCAAGATCTTCAACACCGAGGGCCAAGAGGTCGGTGTTGTCACCAGTGGTTCAGCAAGTCCTACCCTTGGAGGTAATGTTGCTCAAGCCTATATAAATAGAGGCTACAATAAGAGTGGTACCAAGCTCCAACTCGAAATCAGAAACAAATACAGAGCTGGTGAAGTCAAGAAGTTGCCATTTGTTGTCAATAACTTCTACAGAGGTTAATCTAAATAAATAATATTCGTGTGATATAGTGTAGTTATTTTAGTTAAAAACAAGCAAGAGACTGATAGATATGGAGAAATTACTATTGTTTTCCACAAAAACTAGAACTAATATATCAATCTTCTATTCTATCTTATCTTATTCTCCGTATATTTATGAAATATTATTTTTAAATTACTGAAAATTTTTTTTTTTTTTTTAAACAATCCAACCTTTATTAAATGAAAAACTTATGTAATCTAAACTAAACTATATAAGTAAAAAAACATTTAATAAGTAAAAAGTA